>JAJIBD010027441.1:0-18138 GCA_021461705.1 Cryptotis parvus
AAAAGGTTGTACACCCCACGACCAAGTGGGATTCATCCCGGGAATGCAAGGATGGCTCAACATCCACAAGTCAATCAACATAATACATCATATCAACAAAAGAATAATAAAAAACATACGATCATATCAATAGATGCAGAGAAGGCATTTGACAAGATTAAACACCCTTTCATGATAAGAGCTCTCCGTAAAATGGGGATTGAAGGAACCTTCCTCAAGATAATCCAGGCCATCTACTTCAAGCCCACATCGAACATCATTCTCAATGGGGAAAAAACTGAAAGCCTTCCCCTTAAGACCAGGGTCAAGAAAAGGCTGCCCACTCACCACTTTTATTCAATATAGTACTGGAAGTACTTGCTATAGCAATCAGGGAAGAAAAAAGACATTAAGCACATCGGAATAGGAAGGGAAGAAGCCCAAGTTATTGCTATTTGCAGATGCCATGATATTATACCTGGAAAACCAAACTCTCTACCAAGAGGCTCCTATAATAATACATTCCTATAGTAGAGTGGCAGGGTACAAAATCAATACCCAAAAGTCAATGGTGTTCCTATATGCAAACAGCGAAAGAGAAAGAAAGGTACATTAAAGAAACTATCCAATTCACAATTGTCCATGAAAATCAAGTACCTAGGAATCAGTTTGACAAAAGAATGTAAAGGAACTCTACAAAGAAAACGACAAAATGTTACTTCAAGAAATAAAAGAAGACCTGAGGAAATGGAGACGCAGTCCCTGCTCATGGATTGGAAGGATTAACATTATCAAAATGGTAATACACCCTAGAGATTTATACAGATTGAATGCAGTCCCTATAAAGATACCCATGATATTCTTCAAAGAAATTGAACAAACACTCCTGAAATTTGTATGGAATAATAAACCCCCACGAATAGCTAAAAGCAATCCCTTGGAAAAAGAAGATGGGAGTTATCACATTTCCCCAACCTCAAGCTCTACTACAGAGCATTTGTAATTAAGACAGTGTGGCATTGGTATTAGACAGACCCGTAGACCTATGGAATAGAACTGATTATCCTGAAACACACTCTCAAATATACAACCACGTAATCCCTCGATAAAGGAGCAAAAAATATTAAGAGGAGCAAAGAAAGCCTCTTCAACAAATGGTGCTGGGAAAACTGGGCAGCTACGTGTAGTAAATGAACTTAGACCTCCTTTTAATGCCATGCACAAAAAGTCAGATCAAAGTGGTTTATAGATCTCAATATCAGACATGAATCTGTAAGGTACATCGAAGAAAACATAGGAGAAACACTCTACGACATCGAAACTAAAAATATCTTTGAAAGCGACACACCACTGACCAAGCAAATGGGCGCAAGCATAAACAAATGGGATTATATAAAATTGAAAAGTTTCTGCACCTCAAAAGAAACAGTGACCAAGATACAAAGACAATCCACAGAGTGGGAAAGGATATTCACCAATACTCATCTGACAAGGGGTTAATATCCAGGATATATCAGGCACTGGTAGCCCTTCACAAGAAAAAAAAAACAGCCAACACCATCAAAAAATGGGGAGAAGCAATGTACAGAAGCTTCCAAAAAAGAAGAAATTTGAATGGCCAAAAAGGCATATGAAATAGTGCTCTTCATTGTTTATCATCAGGGAGATGCAAATTAAAACAACAATTAGGTACCGTCTCACACCACAGAGACTGGCACACATCCAAAACAGCAAGAACAACCGGTGCTGGAGTAGATGTGGGGAAAAAGGGACTCTCTTCCACTGTTGGTGGGAGTGCCAACTGGACCAGCCCTTTTCGAAAGCAATATGGTCATTCCTCCGAAAACTAGACATTCAGCTCCCTTTTGATCAAGCAATAGCACTCCTGTTAATATACCCGAGAGACTGAAAACACATAGCAGAAACACTATCTGTACTTCTTTATTCATCTCTGCGCTATTCACTATAGCTAGGATCTGGAAACAACCTAAATGCCCGAGAACAGAGGACTGGCTAAAGAAACTGTGGTTCATCCACACTATGTAATACTATGCAGCGGTCAGAAAAGATAAAATTATGAAATTTACCTGCAAATGGATGGACATGGTGACTATCATGCAGAGTGAAATTAGTCAGAAGGAAAAGGACAGATATAGAATGACTGCATTCATTAATAGGATATAAATAGATACCAGTGTTTTACTAAATGTGTGAAATGGTAATGGCAGATTAAAACTCACCTTTGAATATACACAAAGAGACGTAAGTGATAAACTCTAAATATCTGCAGGGCTAGCCACAATGTGTAAAACAAGAGGGAGAGAGATGCAGAGACAGAGAGAGCAAAGAGAGAGAAACAGGGCTACTTGCTGTTTAGGCAGCCTGGGGTGTGTGATAGGGGTGGGGTACATTGGTGGTGGAAATGGGGCACTGCTGGAGGGGATGGGTGCTGGAATACTGTATTACCAACAACCAATTGTGAACACCTTTTGTAATTGTATGTCTCACGGTGGTATAATAAAATATTTAAAAAAAATAAAAAACCCTTTTTGCAAAAAAAATAATCTTTTTTATAAGATATGGTTATTCATTGTTTTATTTGTGTTGTTTTATGTGATGGGTTAGCTATTATTTTATTTCACATATAATTAACATAAAGTTACATTTAAATATCCTTTGCCTCAGAAATCACTTGTATCACTTGTCTTCCCTTGTTCATCTATTTGCTTGAGCAGACGCCAGTAATATCTCCACTAGTCCCTTTTGTGTGCTAGTATAGCACAAGAGCCTCTGCTCACTCCAGGGAGATGAAAAGCCTCAAACAATTCCTTCATCTCATAGCAATTAGGTCTATTATATTTGCTGTTTTTGGCTATCAAATACAACACGGGTAGCTTGCCAGGCTCTGCCCTGCAGGCACTCTTAATTTTTCGTTTACTGATATACCACATGGCCACTTTGTGCACAATGGGAAGAGCTGGTAGCAGTGCCATCTGTGTCTGTAAATAGGCCTCTTTCTAGGGTGGGGTTCTGACGAGCTGGACTTGAGATTGGCTTCTCTCTTGGGTCGAAGTTCTGATGAGCTGTGTCATCTGGACATTGAAAATGGCTGCCATCATGGTGTGGGGGTTGTTCTTGTTTTATCAATACATTTTAAAAATCTTGTCTGAAGTCACAGTATAAAGGGCAGATTGTGTGCCTTGTGTGCAGCTGAATCTTATTAGATCCGTGACATGGATAAGGCTCTATCTGCACTGCCAGGAATGATCCCTGAGTGGCTATCTAGTAATAAAGCCTGAACAACACCATGTGTGACCCAAAAACCAAAATAAATTAGTATGAAAAAATTCAGTAACGTACTCTATGTCCAAATCTAAGCTAAACTTTAATTAGAGTCAAATACATAGCCTTTAAAATGTTCTTTAGGAAGTGGCTTGAAAGATAGTACAGTGGGCAGGGTGTTTGCTTTGTCCATGATTGACCTGGAGTTCAATCCTTGGCATACCATATGGTTCTTTGAGCACTGACAGGAATGCTTCCTCAGTGCAGAGCCAGGAATAACATCTGAGCAATGCTGTGAGATGTGACCAATAATGTCCCCCTCAAAAAATTCCAAATTTTCTTTTATCAATATACAACTTCTGAAGATAAAACAGTATAATTCTAAGGAAAATACAAGGAAGAAATCAATAGGATTAGAAGAAAATGTTAATACACTAGCAAAATGAAACAGTGGATTCAACTATACAAATCCAAATATATCTCTTTTCTAACTTGTTTATTATGGAGTTACATCTTGATAAGCCCATCACAAATTGAAAATCTATTAAATAAAAATGATGGCAACACAATACACTGTAGCAGATTGGTGTTTTACACTTATTATTGCCTGGCTCGTTGCACCTGTGGCACACTGCTACTGCCTAACATTACACATAAATATTGTGGCAAATATTGATTGATGGCCTGAGAGAGGAACAAAATTCAAAGTATTCTTTTTATACTGCGTGTGTTTTACTTTTTACATTCTAGAAAAGTCAAAAAATCATGAGTTGTGCTGTCACTAAGTTGGGATCGGCCATTCTTTTATCTTATGAGAAATAGAAAATTCTAGCCTAATATAAATGAAGGGCAAAAATACATGCAATTAAAGATAAGAGATCAGGCCTAAACTATTCAGGAAACTTTAATAATTACACAGAAGTCACGAGAACTGTATGCTTTTAAGTTGAAGATCTCAGTTGCAAAGAAAATTTTCTTAAAATTGTTGGACTGGGCAAAAAAGAAGTAAGACAAACACAGTATGATCTCTTTTACTAGTGAAATATAGAATAAATGGATGAGGAACTGTAATTAAGGAAATAGACATGCCTATATCACACTTGACCCCAGAGTTTGGGAGGGAAATGTATAGAGAAAGACAGAAATCAGAGTGAGAAGGAAGATGAGAAAGGCAAATAATGGGGGGAGCCATGTTGAAACTTCAGTTATATAATGTGACAGAGTGATATAACTGTATATTCAATGCACAGAATCAACAGTACTGAAAACCATGAGATATGAGCTGCAAACACTGAATTTTGTAATGTGCCATCAAGTGGCAAGCAGAGATTGTGTTTGGGGGAGCCAGAGCGATAGCACAGCAGATAGGGCGTTTATCATGCACGTGGACCTGGGTTTGATCCTCAGCATCCCATATGGTCCCCTGAGCACCGTCATGAGTACTTCCTGAGCAAAGAGCCAGGAGTAACTCCTGAACATCCCATGTGTCACCCAAAAATAAAAAACCAAAAAGGAGTTGTGCATTGGTACTAGGGGTATGGAGTAGGGGAACACTGGTAATTATTGGAGTTGAAATATTGTTTGCTAAAACTTAACTAATAATAACTTTGTAAATCATGCTTCTTTAATTAAATTAAAATATTATGCTAACATGTTGAACTGGAGAAATATGAAAAGAATTAATGTGCTTGCCTTGCATGTAGCTAACCCCAACTGAAATCCCTGTCACCACATATGGTCCCCTAAGCACTGCCCGGCATTCACTCATGGAACAAAGCTAAGAATCACCGTCTTCCGTTCATCATCGATTTTGAGTAAGCATCATCGATTTGCTCTTAGCAAAGCTAAGAATAGGCTGTAAGTATTGCTGGGTGTGCCTAACCCCCAAACTCATTTATTTAAAATTAAATATATTAAAAAACTGCTCAAGAAGTGGAAAGTCTTATAGCTGAGCTAAACAGAAATAGTGCTTATAATTATAGCTTCCAAATAAGGATGACATGGTTGATTTTACTTTAAACATTAACTTTAAACAATTGCTATTGTTTCGCATTGGTTTATAATAAAAAATCATGGAAGTACAGCTTCACAATTCTGTATATGTGTGGCCATACTAACCATTAAAGATATACTAATCCCATGTGATCATTCTTTTGATCCCCCATTCCTTTTCATTAATTATTCATATATCAAATTGACAACCATAATTTAAATTTGCTATATTCTCTCAATCATAATTTTCATTTATCATAATCAAGCTTCATATTATAATTCATTATAAGTTATTATTTCATACAATATAATTTAATAATTATAACAACCAGAATTTTAATTTTCCATATTTCATATATTATTGCATCTCGTGATATTATTTCATTATGAATATACCGACTTAACAACCACAGTTTTCACAATTTAAGAGTTATTCTTGTATCTTGTCAGTTTGCTAACTTGGTTATTTATAGTCCACATATGTTTGAAACCATACAGTAACTGTCTTTTTTCTTTCTCAATTATTTCACTGAGCCTAATCGTTCCTAATCGTTTCATTTCATGTTGTTGCACAAGGAATGTTTTCATTTTTTAAAAATATCTGACTATATTTAAAAATATAATTTGGGTATGTATGCCATGCCTTCTTTATCTAGTCATCCATCAATGAGCATTAAGGTTGATTCCATGTTTTAGCTAAAATATAGAGCCATAGTGCTCTTTGAATTTATTGTTGAGCATTTATTTTTAAGTACTGGTTTTGTTAACTTTTATTATATTTCAAGCCCAATTTCAAAGTTTTAATTGTATATTTCATAGTGGTATAATATTTTTTAAGAACTATGAAAAGAGTGTTAAAGTACTAATATATATATATATATATATATATATATATATACATATTGACATTACTGTGAAACTACCCTTCAGAACTATTAAATCTTGGAAAACTGAAACTCTCCCCATGAAATAATAACACTCCTTTCCCTTCTCTGCGAGACACTGCAGGCACCATTCTGCTTTCTGTTTATATGAATTAGATGCCATCAGATATCTCATATGAGTGGTAAAAAGAAATTATTTTCATTTTTGTGACTATCTTATTTCATTTACCATAGAATTCCAAGATTCTTTTATGTTGTAGATTATCACAGAACTTTTCCTTTTTTAAGACTTAATAATTTGCACACACTATATTTTGTTTGTTCTTCCAACCATTGAGGAAATTTGGATGTATATACTTCTTATATATGTTTTATACATAATTTAATCACACAGTTTAATTAAAGTAAATGCACCCTGGCATTGTAATTTTATTATAAAATATGTGCTAAAAGGACTATAATAAGCTTTTGAAGTTTAAAAAAGATGTACAGAATATTTTGATTATATCTTTCCATTTGAAGTAGACAATAGATATTATGTTTTCACTTGGTATTACATTGTTTCCCTGATAATTTATGAGGTTGAGAATTTGATATGTGCTTATCACATATCATTGAAATAGAAAGTTGGAATGGAGTCATCTGGTTCATGTAGAATGGGGCTTCAGAAAGGGGAGATAAATCTAAGAAAAAAGTGTTGGAGTGTTCTCTCGCAGGATCTCAAGGGAGTGGAGGGATAGTATCAATAGTAACCTAAACTTTTGGCAGTTTATGGACTGGAGATGCAGCATCTGGGTCAAAAGAATAATAGAATGGATGACTCATTGAAACAGCCCTGGAGATATAGTTTATTTTAAGTATCTTCTAGGTTAGGTCAGGCCCAGATCCAAATTCAAAAACAAAAACTTAATGAAGTAATAAATATTCTATTCCTTAATTCCGCCATTGCTTTGAATTGGAATGTCCAGAATAAGGTATTTGGAGAGAGAAAACTCGTAAGCAAAGGTGCTTCTTCTTTGCAAACCTGAAGAGGAAAGATTTGATTTAGGTAAAATTAGAATATTTCATTATTACAGGAAAAGGCTGTACAAAATGTCATTGGTTTATTGGAAATTTTATCTAGAACAAAGAAATATTGCTTTCCATAAAATAAATTTTCACTGGGATATTAAAAAGAAAATATTGCATTTTTGATCATAAAACACATTTCATTAAACATTCGAGTCTTATAAATAGACACATATAATATATATACACATCTATCAAACTGTGTTGAATATCTTAGACTTACCAAATGCTTGTGTGTCAATTATATTGCAACAATATTTTAAAAAGTCATAATTGATTATATTTAAAAATAAATTTAAATTCATTTTCACAAAATTTTTGTTTAAATAATCTTAGACTTAGCCAGATGTGGTTGTGGCACACCTTGTTGTACTCAGGGTTTAATCCTGATGATGCTCAGGAATCACTCCTGGTGATGTTGAAGACATTGAACCCAGGCTGGCTGTTTTTAAGGCAAGCAACCTGTGCACTGTACTATATCTCTGGTGCAGATATAATTCACTTTAAGTCATATGTAAATTATGTAGCAAATAGAGTTATAGGAAAAGTTTAATAGTTACCTGTTTTGCTTTTAAAAGGATAAAAGAGGGGCTGGAGAGATAGTACAGAGATAGGGCTCTTGCAAGCAACCGACCTGGGTTTGGCCCCCAGATATCCCGAGAGAGTCAGGAGTGACTACAGGGGTATATTTTGGTTTTTACTAGGTGTGGTACTTTTAATGTCCTGGGGTTTATTTTTTTTCTCTGCTTATAACTAAAACTTGTTATAGGTACTGTATTCAAAAATATTTTAGATATAATTGATATGTTAGCAGTAATAGCATGATCCAAACATGCTATTGATTAAGCAATAGCATGACCCAAACAGATTACTTATAAACATTATGAATCTTCACTATTAGCTAAGACACACTGACAATCTAGCTCATTCTGACCTCCTGCTGTAGGTTTTAGGGAACTAACCGTAATGACCAACATTCCTATAGTTTAGTTCTCAAATTTTGACAAAAGATTATTGCGATGACTACAGGCCAAAGGAAGAACTGATTTATATGGACTTTATGCACAAACAACTCAGGTTTTAAAATATTGCATTGTGTATGTATTAAGCAGGGCTGGTCAGAGAGGAGAGGAGAGAAGAGAGAGAGAAAAAGAGAGAGGGACAGTTATAGGTAGAGAATTTCTGTCAATATTAGTGTCTTTAGAAATTATATTTTTTAACTAAAACTTCATATATTAATGATCTAATTTGAAAATATGGTGCCTGGGAACATTGCATGTGTGTAAAGAAAAAAATTATTTTAATTTTTTTCAGTCATAAAATAATTTTATTTTCTGAGTTCCTGAGTTTACATTTTTATTTGAATTTTTTATTGTACCACCGTGAGATATACAGTTACAAAAGTGTGCATATTTGATCCGAAGGATGTGAGTTATAGTTAAACTGTTTATTTTATTTTAGTGGTGGTTCCTTCCTTTTCTCCTTACTTCTTCCCTCTCCCAATTATTTTATTTATGTTATTTTCTTAGCTATTTTCCTTTTTTTAACTTTTAATTATATCTATATTTGTCTATATATGTGTCTGAAATATTTGTCTATATATTTCCAATTATGTCTCTGCTTAACCTATCAACCTCAAATGATAATCTTTGATCCCTAGTTTTAAAATTTGAGACATATCTAAACCAGTATTAAATCATACCCTCTATTCCTATCTTCATTTTAGTTATATATTTTTCATGCTTATAATATTAGACCACTATTCTCTAATGATAATTCCTAGGGTTTTTTTAGTGTCACTCCTATAGATACTTAAAGACTTTCTATAGTCAATTATAATTATTTTGCAGGGATTATCCAACTCCTAATTAGGCTGATATTTGTTTTCCAGCATTTTTTTTCAAAATGGATATCCTTAATATGCTCTTCCCTGGGTTCTTGTATGATCAAAAGCATCTGTTTCTTTTGTTAATAAATGACAATGTAGCAGGGTATACCTTGAATTTTTTCTTTTCTGAAGAGTTTTTGACATATATTACTTTATATTCTTCAAGTAGTGCTCAAGCAATATCAGAGGAAGTCTGATACTTCCTATTATAAATGACTTTATTATATTTAATTTTACCAAAATAGAATCTTTTTTATCCTGAAATCAAGTTATAGTGCTGTTTTATAGTGTTACCACATGGCAGAGCCTGTCAAGCTACCAGTGTCGTATTTGATATTCCAAATATCAGTAATAACTTATAGACCACATTCCATAACCTGATGGAATGGTTTGAGGCTCTTTATGATCCTGGAGCAAGCAGATGCCCTTGGGCTCTACTAGCATGTGACAGGACATATAGAGATGTTACTGGTGCCGGTTTGAGCAAATTGATGATGAACGGGAAGGCAAGTGATACAAGTGAAGTGATACAGGTTATAGTGTTAATCATTCTATATCAATTTTCCTAGATTTGTGGTTCACCTTTTCTTTTTAAAAATTTTTTATTATAATACCACCGTGAGACATACAATTACAAAGATGTTCATAATTGGTTCTTGGTAGTACAGTATTCCAGCACCCATCCCTCTACAGGTGCCCCATTTCCACCACCAATGTACCCCACCCACTCCTGCCCACCCCCAGGCTGCCTCAAGGGCACGTACCCCGTTTCTCTCTCTCTGTTTCTGCATCTCTCTCCCTCTTCTTTTACACATTGTGGCTAGCCCTGCAGATATTTAGAGTTTATCACTTAAGTTTCTTTGTGTACATTCAATGGTGAGTTTTAGTCTGCCATTACCATTTCCCACACTTAGTAAAACACTGGTATCTATTTATATCCTATTAATGAATGCAGTCAATCTATATCTATCCTTTTCCTTCTGACTAATTTCACTCAGCATGATAGTCTCCATGTCCATCCATTCGCAGGTAAATTTCATAATTTCGCTCTTTTCTGACAGCTGCATAGTATTCCATAGTGTAGATGAACCACAGTTTCTTTCGCCAATACTCTGTTGTCGGGCATTTAGGTTGTTTCCAGAGTCTAGCTATTATGAATAGCGCAGAGATAAATAAAGAAGTACAGATAGTGTTTCTGCTATCTGTTTTTCGGTCTTCGGGTATATTCCCAGGAATTCTATTGCTGGATCAAAAGGGAGCTCAATATCTAGTTTTAGGAGGAATGCCCATATTGTTTTCCAAAAAGGGCTGGACCAGTCGGCGCCTCCCACCAACAGCAGATGAGAGTCCCTTTTTTCCCCACATCCACTCCAGCACCGGTTGTTCTTGCAGTTTTGGATGTGTGCCAATCTCTGTGGTGTAAGATGGTACCTCTTTGTTGTTTTGATTTGCATCTCCCTGATGAACAAAGATGGAGAGCACTTTTTCATATGCCTTTTGGCCATTCGAATTTCTTCTTTTTGGAAGCTTCTGTTCATTTCTTCTCCCCATTTTTTGATGGTATTGGCTGTTTTTTCTTGTGAAGTGCTACCAGTCCCTGATACATCCTGGATATTAACCCATTGTCATATGGATATTGGGTGAATATCCTTTCCCACTCTGTGGATTGTCTTTGTGTCTTGATCACCGTTTCTTTTGAGGTACAGAAGCTTTTCAATTTTAAATAATCCCATTTGTTTATCGTTGCTTCCATTTGCCTGGTCAGTGGTGTGTCGTCTTTTAATGATACCTATAGTTTCGATGTCGTAGAGCCGTTTCTCCTATGTTTTCTTCAATGTACCTTATAGACTCATGTCTGATGTTGAAATCTATAATCCATTTTGATCTGACTTTTGCACATGACATTAGAAGGAGGTCTAAGTTCATTCTTTTACATGTAACTGCCATTTTCCCAAGCACCATTTGTTGAAGAGGCTGTCTTTGCTTCACTTAATATTTTTGCTCCTTTATCGAAGTGGTTATTTGAGTGTGTGTTTCAGGATATTCAGCTCTATTCCATAGGTCTACGGGTCTGTCTCTATAACAATACCACACTGTCTTAATTACAACTGCTCTGTAGTAGAGCTTGAGGTTCGAAATTGATGCCTCCCATCTTCTTTTTTCCCAAGGATTGCTTTAGCTATTTGTGAGGGTTTATTATTCTATACAAATTTCAGGAGTGTTTGTTCAATTTCTTTGAAGAACATCATGGGTATCTTTATAGGGACCACAGTGAATCTGTATAAAGCTCTAGGGAGTATTACCATTTTGATAATGTTAATCCTTCCAATCCATGAGCAGGGAATGTGTCTCCATTTCCTCAGGTCTTCTTTTATTTCCTGAAGTAACGTTTTGTAGTTTTCTTTGTAGAGATCCTTTACATTCTTTGTCAGACTGGTTCCTAGGTATTTGATTTTCTGTAGCGCAATTGTGAGTGGGATAATTTCTTTAAAAGTCACTTTCTTCTCTTTCGCTGTTTGCATATAGGAAGTCCATTGACTTTTGGGTATTGATTTTGTACTCTGCCACTTTACTATATGAATATATTATTCCTAGAAGCCTCTTGGTAGAGAGTTTCGGGTTTTCCAGGTATAATATCATGCCATCTGCAAGTAGTGACAACTTGGCTTCTTCCCCTCCTATCTGGATGCCGTTAATGTGTTTTTCTCCCCTGATTGCTATGGCAAGTACTTCCAGTACTATATTGAATAGAAGCCGTGAGAGTGGGGAGCCTTGTCTTGTCCCTGATCTTAAGGGGAAGGCTTTCAGGTTTTTCCCATTGAGAATGATGCTCACTGTGGGCTTGTAATAAATGGCCTGGATTATTAAGGAAGGTTTTTTTGAATCCCCATTTTAGGGAGAGCTTTTATCATGTATGGGTGTTGAATCTTGTCAAATGCATTCTGTGCATCTATTGATATGATCATATGGTTTTTATTTTTCTTTTGTTGATATGATGTATTATGTTGATTGACTTGCGGATGTTGAGCCATCCTTGCATTCTCGGGATGAATCCCACTTGGTCATGGTGTATAATCTTTCTGATGACTCTTTGGATTCTATTTGCTAGTATTTTGTTGAAGACCTTAGCATCTGTGTTCATCAGGGAGATTGGTCTGTAGTTTTCCTTTTTTGTTACATCTCTGTCTGCTTTGGGTATCAGGGTTATATTTGCCTCGTAAAAGCTATTTGGGAGTGTTTCCTGGCATGCTCCAGGGTTATTTCTGGCTTTGCTTTCAGGAATTACTCCTAGCAATGTTCAGGGGACCATATGGAATGCTGAGGTTCAAACCCCCTGTCAGCAGTGTGTAAGGATTCATCATCTCTCCGGACCCATAATATTTCTTTTCTTTTTTTCTATTTTCTATTGTTAAAACACCAAAAACCACTTTTATTATTATCACAGTCTTAGTCATAATAATAAAACCTTATAAAATTATTTTAGTTTATTAATCTCTTATTAAAGAACATTTTTTCCTAACCACTACTCATTCTAAATTTTAATGTAAGTATTACTTCCCCCAGGACACTTTTTCTGATCCCCAAATAAAGCCTCACATAGCTTTTAGTATTTTCCTGATAATTTCACTTACAATGTACTTTTCAAAACTCTAGACTCAAAGCTTTGGGAATTCAGGGGCCAGGGGCTGTGCTTATTTTTCTGTTCAGTCACCATCCATAGCATCTGGCCTATCATATTCTTGCCATTTATTCCCTACATTATCTGGAAGGGCTTCAAGTTGATGTTCATCACCAGAAAGAATACATCTTATGAGTCACTAATTATGATTATGCATCGAATCTTTAGTATGGTACAAAAAGTCTGTTATGTGCTGCTTCTATTTGTAAAGCTTCTGGCTAAGGTAAATTTATGCTCAAAGTGTCAATATTCTTTTTACTCTCAAGATTACCTTTCAAAGCCTTGGCCCATCTGGAGGGTTCTAGTGTAATCTCTAGTAATCAAATCATGGATTTTTTTGTGTGTATGTGGGCGGGTTGGTGGTTAGAATAAACCCAGGGTCTTAAATATTTTCAAGGGAAAGTGCTGTACCACAGAGCTACATTCCATTTAATAAAGCTTTTCCTTTCAGGGGACACAAAGGATAGCTTCAAATTGATTAAAAGTATGATAGCAGGCATACCTGTTACAGTTGCTTTTAAGTGTACATATATATGACAAGTATTTTTCTTCTTTTTTTGTTAAATTTGACACCACTAATGTGCCTTTTTTGGGGAATGTGGTGTATAGGGTGAGGGATAACTTTCTGCTAGTTCTAGGTTTTTACTAATTGCTTCTTGAGAGAAAGGATGAGCAATATGACTAAGAGTGATATTTTATTCTTTGTATGTATATGTGTGTGACTATGTATACAGTTTTAAGTTATCACTTATGCATGCAAAAAACATTTGAAATAAGAAAATAAATGTTACTTTTAAATTTCAAATGTAAAGAAAGTCATCTTAATTATGATATATAGCAGTCATATATAGAGACTCTCACAGACATGGGTCAGGAACTGCTCCCAGCTCTCCTTGTGCCCAGCTGCTCACGAGTCACCCGGGAGGGATGGCGGGTTCTAACCCTGCCCCCCCACCTCAGGAAAGCCTTGCAACAAGCCAGATGACCCCACTCCATGAGGGCCGCCATATTCCACATCCGGACTTCCCTCTCTTCAGAACTCCACCCAGCAGACGAGCCTATCACAGCCCGGCTAGTGCGGCCGCTGCGGCTGCAGAGTTCATTAATAAATGCTGTATTTAGAGGTGACTACAAGAGTATGCCACCCGCACTGTAAGCCTGGCAAGCTACCCGTGTCGTATTTGATATGCCAAATACCAGTAACAATTATATTAGGTCATTCCCATGACCTAATATAATGGTTTGAGGCTCTTTATGTTCCTGGAACAAGCAGATGCCCTTGGGCTATACTAGCATGAGACAGGACATATGGAGATGTTACTGGTGCCCGCTCGAGCAAATCTATGATGAACAGGAAGATAGTGATAGTGATATAGCAGTCATGTCAACGTATTACTCACCATGAGCAGAGAGAAGCTGAAAGGATATTCTCTCCAAAGCGGATATTTTATACTTGCCCCAGGGTTTGCAGTTCATAATCTTTTAGGCTGAGGCTTCAAAGCATTTACAATCAATGTGGAATTATTTTAGATCTTACACACTTATGAGGGAGTGCGATACTATTGAATTCCCTTGTATTATCTGGTAAATTTCCTATTTAGCAGCATTCTTTGACATAGTGAGGGAAAAATATAGGGAATAAAGTTCTTGTATGAGCAAATTTACTTAGTATGGAGAATAGTGGAATGACAGGTGTAAACAATGATATGAACAGATAGCCTGGATTAATAGAGCTACCCCTAACCATTTATATCATTTTCTAATTTTTTTGATTCTGCTTCTTTTTCCTAATTCTTCTTAATTGTCAACTGTTTGCCCAGTTACAGTATGCTATTGCTTTCTGAGTTAATTTCTTACTTTTAATCTTCCCATCAAGAAGTAGGGAAATATATAATAAAAAGAGTTGTGGGCAGAAACTAGAGACCTCAGCATTTGAAGTATGCTGATTTAGCTTAAATCCTATCTTAACTGTGAATTCTGTTAGTTCCCCTGTGTTTTGCATTTCTTTCTGAAACTGATTGCTTTTTAATCCAAGCTTTGTGTTTTAAGAACTGTGATTATGAACAAGTTACTTAACCACTCTGTGTCTCATTTCCCCCCATGTACAAAATAAGAATTATGTCAGGCCTGTATCACTGTATCACTGTCTTCCCATTCATCATCGATTTGCTCGAGCGGGCACCAGTAACATCTCCATATGGCCTGTCTCATGCAAGTAGAGCCCAAGGGCACCTGCTGGCTCCAGGAACATAAAGAGCCTCAAACCATTCCATCAGGTCATGGGAATGAGGTCTATAATTGTTACTGGTATCTGGCATATCAAATATGACACGGGTAGCTTTCCAGGCTCTGCCGTGTGGGTAGTATACTCTTGTAGTCATCTCAAAATCCAGCATTTATTGATGAACCGCTGGCCACCTGCCGAGTCGGGTTGTGATAGGCTGGTCTGCTGGGTGGAGTTCTGATGAGGGGGAAGTCCGGATGTGGAAAATGGAGGTCCTCATGGAGTGGGGGTCATCTGACTTGTTGTGAGGCTCTGCTGGGGTGGCGGGCCAGGGCTAGAACCTGCTATCCCCTCCCGGGCACCTCATGAGCGGCTGGGCACAGTGAGAGCCATTAGCAGCTCTGCCCCATGTCTGTCTCTGGATCAGCATACCTGGGCCGGATTAAAAAGACTGCAGCAGGGTGGATCGCGATGAGCCAGGCTGTGATAGGCTTGTCTGCTGGGTGGAGTTCTGACGAGGGGGAAGTCCGGATGTGGAAAATGGAGGTCCTCATGCAGTGGGGGTCGTCTGGCTTGTTGTGAGGCTCACTTCTTCAAATGTTCTTCAAAATGTTGGGACTAACGGGTGATATGTGTCGGTACATATGAACCACCATTTGTATGATCTGGGAAACAAATAGCAATATCTGATCTTAATGCTTAGATACTCTTAATAATGTAGAGTAAGAATATCTAAACATAAGTTTAACATAAGCTTAAATTTTGGGGGTTGGAAATTTGGAGCTCTTTTTTAATATGCTTATGTAAAAATAGTTATTTAACATAGCAGACAACATCATGCAACAATTAGAATGGGAAGGAATGGGAGTGAAGATAGATGGTCGGCAACTACACCACCTCCGCTTTGCTGATGACATTGTTCTAATAACATTAAACATTAGCCAAGCGGCACAAATGCTGGCTGACTTCGACCGAGAATGTGGAAAGATAGGTCTACAGCTGAATCTAAATAAAACTATGTTTATCAAAAATGCACCAGTTCCAGAGGCCCCATTCACTTTCAATGGAACAGACATCTCTGAATGCAGGAGTTGTGTGTACCTAGGTTGAGAAGTCAACATGATGAACCGACCTAAAACCTTAGCTGCGCAGGGAGGAAGAGCGGCATGGAATGCCTTCAAAGGCATCGAAGAAATAGCTAAAAGGACAAAGAACCTCCGGCTCTGGGCACATCTCTTTGACTCTACCATTCTCCCTGCATATGCCTCAGAGTCCTGGGTCCTATGAAAGCAGGATGAGAATGCTATTCGGTCTCCCAGAGAGGAATCAAAAGAGCTGTGCTTGGAATATCACGCCTCACTCAAGTGAAAGGAGTCCGGAGTTCCGACCTCCATCACTATTCCAGAATCAGGGACGCTGTCTCGTTTGTCAAGGCATCGAAAATCAGATGGGCTGGACATGTAATGCGATTTGGAGATGACCGCTGGACTAGAGCTGTTACCGACTGGATCCCATGGGATGTCAAAAGATCACGTGGCCACCCACCTACAAGATGGCCAGACATCCTTGTCAAGACCCTGAAGGAACGGTTTGAGGCTCTTCATATTCCTGAAGCAGCCAGTTGCTATTGGGCTACATTGGCACGTGATAGGGTCCAATGGAAATGTTACTGTCACCCGCTCAAGCAAATCAATGAATAACGGGATTCAAGTGATCAAGTGAACATAGCAGAGAAGGTATTTTGAGTCTTGGCTGTTTGACTTTGAGGGCCAGACACTCTTACTTGCTAGCTCTTTGATCTTAAATACGTTGCTTAAATTTTATGATCCCTGGCTTCATCATGGTATAAAGGGGCTAATTTTACTAACCTACCTAGATACCTTCCTGCCACAAAGAATCTTTATGAGAATTAAATGAGATAATACTTAAAGTACTAGTACATGCCTGAAAAATGCCTGTGCAATTTTATATTTCAATATCCACTGTGCCTAGGCCCAGATTAGGCATTCATTGCATATTTGCTAAATGATTGGAAGTAAAAAAAAGTCCTTTTTTGCTTCTATTTTCTGCTACTCAGGATAAAAACTCACCAGAAAGAGAAATAACTCAAAGGTCTGAGTGCATGCTCTGCATGTGGGAGGCTCAGGTACAGTCCTTGGCACAAGAGCATGATTACCTGAGCACCAAATTGGAAGTAGCCTCTGATTACTACCAGGTGTGGTCCATATCCCCAAGAGTTTATTGCATCTTTGAGTCCTTAAAGTTAATTCTATGTCAAGTGTCCTCCATAGAATTTCTCCCTTTTTTGTATAAGGGTTCCTCATGATGATGATGGAGACAGAAAACAAAGAGAGCTACCATATACTGATTTCTTTTACTATTAGTGTTTATGTGATAAATGTTCTGCAAAAGTAGAAATAGTCTTGTTTTCTCTCATGATATATTCTCTCCCCAATGTAATTTCACCTATTATCTAGACTTCAGATACGGGTGCATTTTGATGACCTCCAACTCACTACTTTTCTGTTACTAATTGCTTTTCCGAAGCTTTAGATATCTGTACCTATGAACTTGAAATTGATATATTCATATTCTAGAGGCAAATGAAGCAAAATTATATTCAAAACTAGACCTTGTCTCCTTTAGAATATACCCTGCTTCAGTTGCATTTCTGTTTTTTTCTGTCAAAGTGTGTGGTATCACCAACTATTCGGTGGAATCATATATTTGGAACAACAAGAAGTTCTTTGTAGTTTCTGCTCTCAGAATATATATTACATCTGTCAATTTATTTGTTAAGAGACAAAAAGCATGTTAAAATTACTGAGGCTAATTTTTCTTGGTCATATAGTTTTTATAACTTCTCTCTCTTATTTTCAATCTTTATTTCTTAGCTCATCTCCATTGGGGTTGTCTACAAGCACCACAAGCTCTCAAGAGGCTGACACAAAGTTGCTGGAGGAGAATATGGTGGCAAGGCCGCTGAATTAGAAGACAGTCGTGAATCAGAAGTGGATGGGAAGCAGGGGCTTGCTGGGAGATACCGAACAGCTGACTCTTCCTCCGTCTGCTCCTGGGAGTGTTCTCTTCATAACCTGATTTCACACCCAGCAATGCTCAGGGGTTACTCCTGGTTCTGCAC
>JAJIBD010027442.1:0-78315 GCA_021461705.1 Cryptotis parvus
AAAAAGGAATAAAAACTTGCCTCAGAGACACAAGACATAGCAGGAGTCCTGGGTCATCAGTCTGGAAAGGTTGTTAATACACAAGGTGGTGGTAGTGAGCAGCACTCTTTGATTTGGAAAGAACACCCACTTCACCAAATACAAGAGACATGAATGAATGTAAGTGCTTTTGTCAGAACATGGCTGTAACAGGTAGGGTTGCTAAGGAAGTGTACACTGCAGACCCTGGTGTGGGTCTGTGTTGTGTCCAGGGCACCATAAATGGGAAGGACATGCCATTATGAAAAATGAAACAGGGATAAAGATGAAATGAAGTCAGTTCATCACTAGTGAACACTGCCTACTCTGCGAGAACAAGGGTAAGGGACAGAGCAGGTCAGAATCTGGTTATCAAGAATATCAAGATTCCTCGGAGAATCAATCTATGAAAGTTTCATGAATTTGGGTATGTGCTAAGATAGAACTGAAACTTTTACCTATAGTCTAAGTCAGTGGCTAAAGCTTACTTTCAGAGATAGAGGTATTGGACTAAGTATAATAAAGACATCATCTCCTGCAAAATATTAATGTTGTCTAACATGTAATTGTGTAGGTAATAGTCAATTGAAGAGGCTCAAGAAACAAGATGATCTTCATGGAGCCGGGGCCCTGGGTACATGGTAAAAGGTGTCTCACACAAGTTTTTGACCAGAGAGTCTTTCCAGGTGGGTGGGAGTGATTCAATTCTGGTTTACTGTTGACTTCTTGGTCCTTGTGCAGAGGGGTCAACAGGGAAAAAGCCCCATTTCTGACCTGGATTGGTTCACAGTCAGGAGAGACAGACTAAACTCACTATCTCAAGAATTGCTTGGAACTCAGGAAAGCCAAGAACTCAGGATGGACAAGACTAGGGGCCTGGCTAGGAGTGTGGGCACCTGACAAGCTTCCACACAGATGGGGGCGGCAATCAGAGCTGCCCAATGAGCTATGTCTAGCTAGAATATTGCTCATCTCAACCTCCTGCCCTCCCTCTGGGAAGGAAAGATGGGAACTTCTGACTCTGAGGTGGAATGTGAATGCCTGCTCTCTTGCAGTTGTGCGTGCCCCTTGGTCCCTGGCAATGGTGTTTCCAGAAATATATTTGTGAGTGTGATATATTGATGTATGGAAAAGGGAAAACACTCAATGTGTGCTTTTTACTTTTTATTCCCCTTGTCTGTTGCCAACACCTGACCTCTGCTGGCGCCTGTTTCTTAAGTTGTCATAGAGATTTCACAAAAGAAGGAACAATCAGTTCACTCATTCGCATGGTGGTGCAGAAAAGTTGCTTAAGCAGTCCTCACTTCTCCTGCTTGTATCATTTGATCACTTGACATCCAGTTATTCGTCCATTAGCTCCAGCGGGTGCCAGTAACATTTCCATTTGACCCTGTCACATGCCAGTGTATCTATGTCACATGCCAGTAGATCCCAATGGCATCTACTTGCTCCAGGAATATGAAGAGCCTCAAACCATTTGTTCAGGGTCTTTATGAAGAAAGTTGACCATCTTGTCGGTGAGCGGCCGCCATGTGATCTTTTGACATACCATGGGATCCAGTTGGTAGTGGCTCTAGTCCAGCGGTCACCTCCAAGTCCCATTACATGTCCAGCCCATCTGATTTTTGACGCCTTGGCAAATGAGACAAGATCCCTGAATCTGGATCATCAATGGAGGTCAGAACTCCGGGTTCCTTCTCTCACTTGAGTGAGGAGTGATATTCTAAGTATAGCTCTTTCAATTCCTCTTTGGGAGACCTGAATAGCATTCTCATCCTGCTTTCATAGGGTTCAGGTCTCTGAGGCATATGTTAATGCAGGGAGAATGGTGGAGTCGAAGAGATGTGCCCAGAGCTGGAGGTTCTTTGTCCTTTTAGCTATTTCTTCGATGCTCTTGAAGGTGTTTCATGCTGCTCTCTTCCTCCTGCGCAGCTCAGGTTTTAGGTAGTTCATCATGTTGAGTTCTCGACCTAGGTATACATAAATGCTCCATTCAGAGATGTTTGTTCCATTAAGGGTGAAAGAGCATCTGGAACTAGTTCACTTTTCTTGAACAGTGTTTTGTTGAGATTCAGCTATAGACCTATTGTTGGGGAGCACCGGGGTCCCCGACAGTGTCGGGAAGCGAAGTTCCCTTCTACCTCCGAAGCCGGGCGGGAATGGATGAAGACTCAGGAATCCGATGCAGTTTTAAAAGGGCTTTACTATCACAGGTTCCAATATACAATCCAAGAGCAGGGAAAACCTCTGGACTCTGGGTTCCCAGTTAGGCCCCAACCAGGTATAGGCCAAGATGACTGCCACCACGTGTTGAGGCCCAACAGAGAATGGAGAGGGACGGAGAAGCAAAACACCAAGGGAAGCCGAAATGGCAAAAAAGGAAAAAAAGAGAGAGATTCTTTCTTCTTACAGCTTATTTTATAGCTAGAAATCCTCCCAAACTCCCCAGCCCAGCCCATTCTGGGCTGGGCTTTCTAGAGATGAAAACAGGGAAATAGCTTTATAAAAACGTAGCAACTTCAGGAGACCATCGGGCTGTTTACAAGGACCCAGAGCTAATTAAAGCCTCCTAGCAGAGCTGGGAGAAGGTATAAGCTAAATGTAACTTCCCCTGGCACGAAGGATTAAATGCCCTCAGGTAATTTCTCCCAGCACCTCACCTAATATCTTGAGCCAAGATCTGCCTGGAATTGCCTTTATAGGGTAGAGGAGGGGGGTTTCTGAGATGGCATGTCTCTGTACCAAAGACTAATACTAATGCCAGTTAAATATTTCTCCAAGCCTTCACAAGAGTCTCGTCTACTTCACGGTAATTTTGAATTTTAGTTGCCTTTGAGTTATCAGGGAGCCATGCTTGCTTGCTTGGAGGCAAACAGCATTTCTCTCTGGTCTAATTACTTAGAGATCCAACGTGGCCAGGCAAATATGCTGGTAAGATCTAGCTAGTCCCACGATGATTGTGGTAGCATGAGAGAATATTTATACCAGCCAGTACAGACTACATGGTCAGATAAGACTGCCACATTCAGACTACCCCCTATCTATGAAGTGATCTGCAGGAGGCAATCCAGGGCAGATGCAGAGGCCTAGGCTTTTAGGTGTCCTGCAACACCTATCTTTCCACATTCTCGGTCAAAGTCAGCCAGCATTTGTGCCTCTTGGCTAATGTTTGGTGTTATTAGAATGATGTCATCAGCAAAGCAGAGGTGGTGTAGTTGCTGACCGTCTATCTTTACTCCCATTTCTTCCCATTCTAATTGTCACATGACATTCTTGAGGGTGATGCTGAAGATTTTTGTTGAAATGGTATCACCCTGCTGAACCCCTCTTTTGACATCAATGATCACTTCCTTGTAGAATGGTGATATCCTGGTGGTGAATCCGTAATACAGCTCATAAAGGATCTTGATGTATTGAGTTTGAACACCCTGTTTGACTAGGGCTTCGATGACTGCTTCAGTCTCCACAGAATCAAAGGCTTTCTTTAAATAAATGAACGTGAGACAGAGTGGCATCTTGTACTCCCTACAAACCTCAATGAGCTTGGTTATTGTCTAGATATGGTCAATTATGTTGAATCCTTTTCGGAACCCAGCTTGCTCACATGGTTGTCCTTCATCTAATGTTCTGCCAATCCTGTTCAGGATGACTCAAGCGAACAGCTTGTAGATGACAGACAACAGGCATATGGGGCGATAGTTGCCAATGTTGTGGATGTCTCTCTCCTTGAACAGTAAAACTGTCCTGGTTTTCCATTGGTAGGGTACCTTGCATTCAGACAGGTAGCGTGTGAAGAGCTGAGCCAGAGTATATATTGATAAGCACTGATGACAGATTCTTCAGGTATTCAGGTCTGACTTTGTCTGGGCTGGGTGCTGTTCGCATTTTTACCGACAAAATGGCATGTCGGATTTCAGAAGGGAAACAACATATCCATCCTGCGGAATTTGGTATGTGGGCAAGTGGACATGGCTATCAAAGAGATCTGAGTAGAAGTTATGGGTAATCTTCTCCATTTCCTTTCTGGAAGATGTGATAGATCCATCAGGACATTGGAGGACAGTCATCTTGGTCTTATAGTTGGCAAGGGACAGGCGGGCATTGCGAATGCTTTTCCTGGCTTCTGGTGCATTGGTCAGCATTGCTGCTCTTCCCTCTTTGAGGTCTTCCTTTATCGCTTCTACGCACTGCTTTGTGAGCTTGGATGCTAGTTTATGGTTGTCTGAGGCTAGTGCCTTACCACGTTGGCAAATGAGCTTGAGAGTTTTTCAAGACAGGTGCCCCCTTTTGAGGCTTTCTCTCTGCAGCGTTCTTCACACAATCATGGAGGTGCTGAACTAGTTGGTTGTATTCTTCATTGATGTTGTCAATGATGGCATCTTCCCATGTTGCCACAATGGTGCCAAAGATCTCCCAGTTGGTGGACTTTCTGGGGAGTCCTCTTCTTAAACTTTACAGCCCTTTCTCCCCATTCTGTGAAGTAGAATTTTGCCTAAAGAAAAGTGGTCCAATCCTGTTGGAATTTGGGGATGGCAGTGACATCGGTCAGTGACATCGTCAATTGAATATGATGTGGTCAATTTCATTGTGGAACTGTTCACCAGGATATTCCCATTCCTGCTTGTATAAGGCCATTAAAGCCACAGACCAAGCTCAAGCTGTGCAAGACTAGCTCAAGAATCAAAGGGAAAGCTTAGCCAGGGGAAGCAAGCATCAGTATTTCAAAGAGAGGGTGATGAAATGATGTCATCGAGACAATCACTTCTATTGAAGTGGTCCAGGAATCTCTTCTTGTTTGTTTCTTATAAAGTATTTTTGTTATCATGCACATGTAAAAAATGTAGGTTTTGGTCTCATATTCCTGATTACTGGAAAGAAATTAATAATGACTGAATTGCCTTTCTTATAATTGGGATATTCCGGTTGGAAATATTGTAATGGATACAAATGTGAAGAAGTCCCTCTGCAAGCAGGCATCCCACTCCACCAAGATAACAGATTTGTCTGTTGAGGAAAGAAGATAGGCTGCTAAATACACATACGTAGCTGCAGAAAGATCTGTGAGTGATTTATAGAGATATGTATATAGACAGAAGATAGAAAGATAAATAAATGAGAGAGAGAATCATATATGCAGGGACAAACACACAAGTACATGAAGTCACAGGGGTTCAGAGAAGGATGTGTTAGAGTGACAGATCCTTGGATGAATGAGCTTATTAGAAAAGGATTTCTGGGATTGATGCTCCATGTATTTTTCTATACCTTTGCTGTTTTTCATTCTTCTTTCTCCTAAGTTCTGTTGGAAGCAAAAAGACAAGATTGGAATTTGATGCTTTCTTTAGGCTTGAAGGTAAAGGGGGCAGTGGGCAATGGGGGAGAGGAGTTTATGATGGGGTTGTGACTGCAGAAAGAGTGGAGCAGAGTTGGCAAAGCCAGAGTAGGGAATGGAAATACTCTGGTCTTTCTTCCCTGCCCCACCCAACTGCCCAGCATCTCCAGTGGCAGATAGCTTAGTGGAAGTATTTTAAGTTGTAGTTTACTGGTTTTCAAAGAGAGTCTTGGGTCATGTCCATAGCTGTAGACATGTCATTTTTAAGACAGTTAATTATTTTGCCTCACAATAAACAAATATCTTAGCTATTCTTTCTAGATGCTCTTTTCATTTTCCCATATAAATGGCTCCTTTATGATTATGGCTCATGAAAATCCTTAGGACAGAACTACATTCTCCAGTGGCTTATTCCTCACTATCATTTATTTAGTGAAGCGACTTTACAAACAGAAAAAATATTGATCTTATCCTTCAAAGTCATACATTTTAATATAGATTAGCATACCAAGTTGTCAGGGTTTGATCTCTTGGGTCATAGTTTAAACTTTTTCTAATCCTCTTGTTCATATTTCTAAATTTCTTGGGCAGCTTTAAGCATAAGCCAATCAGTGTCAATAAAGAAAGTAACAGGGTAACCATTTGTGAAGAACTTTATGGCTTTTGATTTGCTTCCTCTTGTAGAAAAAAGGTGTTTGTTTTTGTTATTTCATTAGTTGTTTCTTTTTCCCTCCATCACATATCAGAGAATTTGAGTACAAATTGTTCAAAGTCCTTGTTAGCTTTGGAAATAAAAAGAACCTCTTGAGCCAAAAGTAAATGAATTCACAGGATGGTAGAATGTGATGAATAATTTTATGTGTCAACTGTCTAGACTATGGTGACCAGTTCTTTAGGTCAAATACTAGTTTAGAGGTTGCTATGAAGGCATTTCTTAGATGTGATTAACAACTAGAATCAACTGACTTGAATAAATCATATTATCTTCCTTAATATGGGCAGAAATTCTATAGCCATTGAATGGTCTTAGGAGCAAAGACTGAGGTTTCCAAAAGAAGGAACTCTGCCTTCAGATAACAGTGTAGATGCTCTGCCAACTTTCCAGCTATAGATGCAAAACTGCAGCATTAACTCATGCCTCTGGCCTGCCAGCCCCCCCCCCCATGGATATGAGAATTGCCAGTTCTCAGTATCATGTATTCCAATTCATTAAAAAACATTTTATAGGTTCTATTTATCTGGAAACACCTAACTCATACAATAGGGGAAGGAGTTGGGGATCAAAGCTGACCACCAGAGAGATCAGTCTGCCCCAGGACTCTAGTATGGAGCTTGACTGTTCTGGAAAGTGTGAGCGGCCACTGGAGTTGGGTAACTGGTAAGGAGGGTAGGATGGGTCTCCCTACTAGGAGCATTGTTGGGGTCCCCTTTAAGAGTTAAAAGAATGGCCTTTAAGAGTCAAAGGGGTGGTCAATATCCTAATTAAGGGGATAGAAAAACAGTTGGAAAAATCAGGTAAGTCCATCAGTTGAGATGGGTTCTCATCCTGGCAGGATAGGGAGTTAGGAGGAGAAGAAAGCCAGAGTTTGCGGAAGGGCAGTGTTTGGAGACAGTTTGCAAAGAGTCTTCAAGAGAGAAGAAAACAAATAGAAGAAATAATAAAGGAGCAACTTAGGAGAGCCTCTTGGACTGACTTTTGTATCTTATACTGTCAGTCTGTCACACAGCTGAAAATGGACAGAGCATGACAGGGAACAGAAGACACTCCAAGGGTTCAGTTTTGTTTTAGAGGAGAAAGATAATACAATCGAGGTGGGATACTATGAGGGGAGCATCAGGAACATTTTCTAAAGCCCTTGAATTTGAAGAAACGAGGAGAGAGGATAAGCTCTGTGGGGAGATGCCTCCTCAGGCAGATGGCATGGAGGCAGAATATAGCTCTTGGCAAAAGGGAGGGTTGGTGAGGAGAGTGTGGAAGAAATGTGTCCTGGCCATGGGCTCCTCAACTCCTGTCTCCCTGCCAAGGCTTCCCATCATCAGAACTAGAAGCTACATGGTCACTCCTTTCATTGGAAAGCTTCATAAGTCCAATTTTCTGAAGCACCATCAGGATCAAATCAAATATCAAATATTTGATATGCCAGATACCAGTAACAATTATAGACCTCATTCCCATGACATGATTGAATGGTTTGAGGCTCTTTATGTTCCTGGAGCAAGCAGGTACCCTTGGGCTCTACTTGCATGAGACAGGTCATATGGAGATGTTACTGGGCCGCCCGCTCGAGCTAGTTGATGATGAACGGGAAGACAGTAATACAGTGACAGTGATACCATCAGGATAGTAGAGCGGGGAATGGACTTTGGGGACAAGAGGGATAGTCAGGTTACTTGGGAATTGTCTCCAGGGAATGAAGACTATTTCATTCATTTTCAGAAATTAGAGCATGGTATTATTAAAGAATATATAATAATTTTGAGAGAGACTCACAGACATGGGGCAGAGCTGCTACCAGCTCTCCTTGTGCCCAGCCACTCCCGAGGCACTGCACCTGGGAGGGATGGCGGGTTCTAGCCCTGGCCTGCCACCCCAGCAGAGCCTCACAAGAAGCCAGACGACACCCCCCCACTCCATGAGGGCCACCATTTTCCACATCTGGACTTACCTCTCATCAGAACTCCACCCAGCAGAAGAGCCTATCACAGCCTGGCTTGTGGGCTGCTTGCGGCCACATGGTTCATCAATAAATGCTGGAGATCAGAGATGACTACAAGAGTATGCCACACACACGGCAGATCCTGGCAAGCTACCCGTGTCGTATTTGATATGCCAAATACCAGTAACAATTATAGACCTCATCCCCATGACCTGATGGAATGGTTTGAGGCTCTTTATGTTCCTGGAGCAAGCAGATGCCCTTGGGCTCTACTAGCATGAGACAGGACATATGGAAATGTTACTGGTGCCCGCTCGAGCAAATCGATGATGAACGGGAAGACAGTGATACAGTGATTATTAAAGAAAAAGTCAAGGGTGACATGATTACTCCAGCATGACAGAAATAGAAGGAAAAGTCATATTCTGGGATGAAAATCCTTAGTATTTATGAACTCTGAGTCTGGGGTTACCCCGGTTCTCTGTCTAGAGCTAGGCTTCCATTTCTGCACATGATAGTATAAGGTAAATATTTTAGAGGTTTGGACTTGGATAAAGACTTATAGCCTGTGGATCATATGATGTCAGCCTAAAGTTTTTTTTTTTGTTATAATGACAAATTCTTCTCCGGTGTCAAATATTTGACACGGAGAAGAATTGTTCCTTGGAACATGTGATGAAAGAGGCGTCGGTGGCATTGGTGTCCTTGTCAACACGAACATGGCTGTCAACATTGATTCATTTGAATGCCTAACAAACCGAATAGGACGATTACACTTGAGGAGATGTGGCCCACTGCCAGCAATTTCTATCTTCATTGTCTATGCACCAACATCCACATACAAGGAAGATGAAATTGAGAAATTCTACATGGAATTGGAGGAGTTCTATAAAAAAGATCACACCTTCTACAAGATCATAGTCGGTGATTTTAATGCCAAGATAGGACCGAGAAGATCGGCTGAAGAACTCCACATCGGGACCCATGGCCTAGAATGGAACGAACAGGGTGAGAGACTATCTGAGTTCATCATGTCCACCAAGACTATTCATGGGAACTCACAGTTTCAGAAGGCTGAAGCGAAACGTTGGACATGGGAATCTCCTGGTGGACAGTTCCACAATGAAATTGACCACATCATCTTCAATCGACGGTTTTGTCTGACCGATGTTGCTGTCGTCCCCAAATTCCAGACAGGATCGGACCACCGTCTCCTTCGTGCAAAATTCTACTTCCCGCAACAGGGAGAAAAGGCTGCAAAGTTTAAGAAGAGAATTCCCAGAACGACCACCAACTAGGAACTCTTTAGCACCATTGCGGCAACATGGGAAGATACCATCATTGATGACATCGATGAAGAATACAACCGACTGGTTCAGCACCTCCATGATTGTGCGAAGAATGCCGAGAGAGAGAAAACACAAAAGGACGCTTGTCTTCAGAAACTCTCGAGCTCATTCGCCAACGTGGCAAGGCACGAGCCTCAGGAGACCAAATGCTAACGTCCAAGCTTGCTAAACAGTGCAGAGAAGCGATAAAAGCAGACCTCAAAGACAGAAGAGCAGAAATACTGGAAGATGCAGCAGAAGCCGGGAAAAGTATTCGCACTGCCCGCCTGTCCTTCGCCAACTATAAGACCAAGATGACTGCCCTCCGACGCCCTGATGGATCTATCACATCTTCCAGAAAGGCAATGGAGAAGATTATCCAGGACTTCTACTCAAATCTTTTTGATAGCCACATCCACCTGCCCACATACCAAATTCCACAGGATGGATACGCCATTCCCAACGTCCTCCCTTCTGAAATAAGACATGCCATCTCATCGGTAAAGAAGGGAACAGCACCAGGCCCAGACAAAGTCAGACCCGAACATCTGAAGAATCTGCCATCGGTGCTCATCAATACACTAGCTCGGCTCTTCACACGCTACCTGTTCGAATGCAAGGTGCCCTCCCAATGGAAAACCAGCAGGACAGTTCTACTGTTCAAGAAGGGAGACATTCATGACATCGGCAACTATCGCCCCATCTGCCTGTTGTCTGTCATCTACAAGCTGTTTACACGAGTTATCCTGAACAGGATTAGCAGAACACTAGATGAAGGTCAACCATGCGAGCAAGCAGGTTTCCGGAAAGGATTCAGCACAATCGACCATATCCACACAGTAACCAAGCTCATTGAGGTTTGTAGGGAGTACAAGATGCCGCTCTGTCTCACGTTCATTGATTTACAGAAAGCCTTTGATTCTGTGGAAACTGAAGCAGTCATCGAAGCCCTAGTCAAACAGGGTGTTCAAACCCAATACATCAAGATCCTTCGTGAGCTCTATTATGGATTCACCACCAGGATCTCACCATTCTACAAAGAAGTGATCATTGATGTCAAAACAGGGGTTCGACAGGGTGATACCATCTCACCAAAACTCTTCAGTGCCACCCTCGAGAACATCATGAGACAATTAGAATGGGAAGGAATGGGAGTGAAGATAGATGGTCGGCAACTACACCACCTCCGCTTCGCTGATGACATCGTTCTAATAACACCAAACATTAGCCAAGCGGCACAAATGCTGGCTGACTTTGACCGAGAATGTGGAAAGGTAGGTCTACAGCTGAATCTGAAGAAAACTATGTTCATGAGAAATGAACTAGTTCCAGAGGCCCCATTCTCTCTCAATGGAACAAACATCTCTGAATGCAGCAGTTATGTGTACCTAGGTCGAGAAGTCAACATGATGAATGACCTAAAACCTGAGCTGCGCAGGAGGAAGAGAGCGGCATGGAATGCCTTCAAAGGCATCGAAGAAATAGCTAAAAGGACAAAGAACCTCCGGCTCCGGGCACATCTCTTTGACTCCACCGTTCTCCCTGCATTAACATACGCCTCAGAGACCTGGGCCCCTACGAAAGCAGGATGAGAATGCTATTCGGGTCTCCCAGAGAGGCATCGAAAGAGCTATGCTTGGAATATCACGTCTCACTCAAGTGAGAGAAGGAATCCGGAGTTCTGACCTCCGTCGCTATTCCAGAATCAGGGACGCTGTCTCGTTTGCCAAGGCATCGAAAATCAGATGGGCTGGACATGTAATGCGATTTGGAGACAACTGCTGGACTAGAGCCGTTACCGACTGGATCCCACGGGATGTCAAAAGATCACGTGGCCGCCCACCTACAAGATGGTCAGACTTCCTTGTTAAGACCCTGAAGGAACGGTTTGAGGCTCTTCATATTCCTGAATCAACCAGATGCCATTGGGCTACATTGGCACGTGATAGGGTCCAATGGAAATGTTACTGGCGCCCGCTCGAGCAAATCGATGAGTAACGGGATTCAAGTGATCAAGTGATAATGACAAAATTCAAACATTACCCCCCCCCACACACACACCTGATAGCTCTCAGGGCTATTTCTGGCTGGGTTCTTGGTTATTGCTCCTGCTGGTGCTCAGGAGTCACTCCTTGGTAGGAGTTAAACACAGACATTTGTCTGCATAATATAAACTTGAGCCCACTGAACTATCTTCTTAGCCACAGAGTTCAGCTTCTTCTTAAGTAAACATTTCATTATATTCTAAAATAATAGCTTTTTGAGGACATAGCAATATACTATAATGCTAACTCTTTTGACTTTAAGGTGATTGAAATTATGACACTTGGATTGAAATATCTGTTCAATTTATAGAAAAAAATGTGTCTTGTATCACTTGTATCACTTGTCTTCTGGGTTGATTATCAATTTGCTTGAGTGAGCGCCAGTAGCGTCTTCATTTATTGGGAATGAGGTCCATTATTGTTACTGTTTTTGGCACATCGAATACACCACGGGTAGCTTGCCAGGCTCTACTATGACTCTTAGTGGGGGTTTTAATCATTTCATTATTTCTTTGTTAGAGGTCAGCTCAGCTCACCATTTCTGTGAAAATGAACAAGCTCTTGAGTCAAGACATGTTGAGTTAGACTCTGAGCATGTCCCTAATGACTGTTTTGTTTATGCTGAGATAGAGGTGATTTCTTCTTTCTGGGGATGCATAGATGGGTCAAGGAGAGTAGCAGTAACATAATGAGAGCAGTTATAGTGTTGTCTCCAGAGAGGGAGATAGTCTCTGGTCCTTCAGCCTGGACCAGAGGCTAAGGTCAGGCTACTCAGGGAAAAACATTCCATGCTAACTGATGGGAAGAATAAACACTGTCCAAACAACCATCTAACCTAAACAACTATATAGATTCAATGCAATCCATATCCAAATTCAGACAATATTCTTTAAGGACTTAAAGCAATCAATTATAAAGTTTGTGTGGAACCATAAATTACCTCATGTAACCCAAAACCAGGCTCAAAATTAAGAAACTGGGAGGCATCCCAGTACTTAACTTTAATCTATACTATAAAGCCATAGTGACCAAAACAGCATGGTACAGGAATAAAGAAGGACACTCTAACCAATGGTTCAGAATAGAATACCCCCAAATATTCTAGAATATGGGGGTATACTCCCAAAAGATATACCCCTATATATACAGGTAGCAAATTTTTGACAAAGGAACTGAGAGTATGAGGTGGAATAAGGCAAATGGTGTTAGGAGAAATGGATAATCATATGCAAGAAATTAAAACTGGATCAAGACTGAAGTGAAAGGTGGTGGGGCCAGTCTGAAGTATGTGACTAAGGAGCTGGCACACCAACTCTGGTGAGGAATGAGAAAAGTGAGCCAAAGCCATTCCTGAAACTTGGGAGGATGGCAAGGGCATAAAGATGTTTCTGAGATATTAACGCGTACATCTTTCCAGAAGCATGATTTTGTTTCCAGCTTGGTCAGTAAGACAGCTAGTCATCCATAGAATAATAAATACAGAGAGAAAACTGGTGAATGATGAAGAGGTCAGGGGTGGAGTGTCCTAGGGAGGTCCAAGGGGAGCTATCAAGCGGTGGGGATTTACAAAGCAGAAGGAAAATGTGAAAACTATTTTGTGCTTAGCACTTTCATGGGGAGGGGTCAGAAGATGTGGGATGAGACCACCAAGAACAGTTAGAAACAGAGAAAGATTGAAGATACCCAAGTACTTTCTGTAGTTCTATGAATATTTGAAGTACTTCATCATAAAAATACTAAATTTAGATGAAAAGATACAGAGAAAGAGAAATATTTCTGGGAAAGCGTAGGAATATTAACCACGGATCTGGGAATTCATGAGTTATGGAATGAAAATATTGCAAAAATGGGGATTCATGGCCCCAAGGAATACGGACAAGTTTCAATTTGACTTGGAAATTAATAGGTCACTGGGGACTCGAGCCAGAGAAGTTTCATGGTTTAGTGGCAGTGGAACTGAGGAAAAAGAGAGGGATGGAAACAGAAAAGAATAAGCCCTCGTCTCAGGACATTTCACAGGAAGGGAAGGGAAAGATAGAGAAAAAGTTGGACACCTGATCCAGAAATAATTTTCCTTTTATTTGATAAGGTAGGCAGAGCTAGAGCTTGTTTTTAGGATAAGAACAAGCAACAATCTGATGGAGCCCAGAGGTGATGATGCAGAAGAGAAACCCGGAAACACGAGGCGGACACAAGCTGGGAATCACAGGGGACCATCAGGTGAGAGGAGAGTGTAGACAGAGTCCAGAGCTCCTGGTTTTAGAGTCCAAGAAGTTCTTACGATGAAAGTCACAGGTGTACTGTGTCGAAGGGGGTGGGCTAGGGATGAATACAGACCCAAACACAGAAGCACATCTCCAGTGAATAATGGGAGTACCTGAGTGTTGGATGGAGGCTAGTTTGGGAGCTTTGCTGTTTTACCTACTCACAGCTTACCTACTCACAGCTAACATGTTCTTAAGCCAAGGTTCATTCTAATGAAATCTCTCTTCTATGTAAACACTGCTAGAGGGTGTGACAGTTACAGAAGTCACCTTGATTGAATAACTTCTGACTTATACATCTACTAAGACTTCTATGTTTTCTAGATTAGGCACAGCTCCTCTTTATACCCACTGCACCCAGCACGGGACAGTTAGAATTTACCAGGAGACTACCACCCTGACTATGTTGAGACTATCTTTAAGATTATAGGAAGGATCATACTCACGCAGGTGAGTGTGACCCTTTCAGTATATGGAGAACAAGATATTCAGAATCATCCTGGTGCAGATAATAAGTAAGTAGGACCTTGCGGTACCATCTAGATTACATGAAGCCGATGAAATTAAGATGTATTATTTATATCAGCCCCCTCTCTTCAGTGTTTTACATCACTTGATCACTTGATCACTTGAATCCCGTTATTCATCGATTTGCTCAAGCGGGTGCCAGTAACATTTCCATTGGACCCTATCACGTGCCAATGTAGCCCAATGGCATCTGGTTGATTCAGGAATATGAAGAGCCTCAAACCATTCCTTCAGGGTCTTGACAAGGAAATCAATACCACGTGATCTTTTGACATCCCATGGGATCCAGTCGGTAACGGCTCTAGTCCAGCGGTTGTCTCCAAATCGCATTACATGTCCAGCCCATCTGATTTTCGATGCCTTGGCAAACAAGACATCGTCCCTGATTCTGGAATAGCGACGGAGGTCAGAATTCCGAATTCCTTCTCTCACTTGAGTGAGGCGTGATATTCCAAGCATAGTTCTTTCGATTCCTCTCTGGGACACGGAATAGCATTCTCATCCTGCTTTCGTAGGGCCCAGGTCTCTGAGGTGTAAATGCAGGGAGAACGGCGGAGTCAAAGAGATGTGCCGGAGTCGGAGGTTCTTTGTCCTTTTAGCTATTTCTTTGATGCCTTTGAAGGCATTCCATGCCTCTCTCTTCCTCCTGCACAGCTCACGTTTTAGGTCGTTCATCATGTTGATTTCTCGACCTAGGTACACATAACTGCTGCATTCAGAGATGTTTGTTCCATTGAGAGTGAATGGGGCCTCTGGAACTAGTTCATTTTTCATGAACATAGTTTTCTTTAGATTCAGCTGTAGACATATCTTTCCACATTCTCGGTCGAAGTCAGCCAGCATTTGTGCCGCTTGGCTAATATTTGGTGTTATTAGAACGATGTCATCAGTGAAGCGGAGGTGGTGTAGTTGCCGACCATCTATCTTCACTCCCATTCCTTCCCATTCTAATTGTTGCATGATGTTCTCGAGGGTGGCACTGAAGAGTTTTGGTGAGATGGTATCACCCTGTCGAACCCCTCTTTTGACATCAATGATCACGTCTTTGTAGAATGGTGAGATCCTGGTGGTGAATCCGTAATACAGCTCACGAAGGATCTTGATGTATTGGTTTTGAACACCCTGTTTGGCTAGGGCTTTGATGACTGCTTCAGTCTCCACAGAATCAAAGGCTTTCTGTAAATCACTGAACGTGAGACAGAGCAGCATCTTGTACTCCCTACAAACCTCAATGAGCTTGGTTACCGTGTGGATATGGTCAATTGTGCTGAATCCTTTCCGGAAGCCAGCTTGCTCGCATGGTTGTCCTTCATCTAGTGTTCTGCCAATCCTGTTCAGGATGACTCGTGTAAACAGCTTGTAGATGACGGACAACAGGCAGATGGGGTGATAGTTGCCAATGTCGTGAATGTCTCCCTTCTTGAACAGTAGAACTGTCCTGCTGGTTTTCCATTGGGAGGGCACCTTGCATTTGGACAGGTAGCGTGTGAAGAGCCGAGCTAGTGTATTGATGAGTACTGACAGCAGATTCTTCAGGTGTTCGGGTCTGACTGTCTGGGCCTGGTGCTGTTCCCTTCTTTACCGACGAGATGGCATGTTGGATTTCAGAAGGGGAGAACATTGGGAATGACATATCCATTCTGTGGAATTTGGTATGTGGGCAGGTGGATGTGGCTATCAAAGAGATCTGAGTAGAAGTCATGAATAATCTTCTCCATTGCCTTTCTGGAAGATGTGATAGATCCATCAGGGCATCGGAGGGCAGTCATTTTGGTCTTATAGTTGGCGAAGAACAGGCGGGTGGTGCGAATGCTTTTCCCGGTTTCTCCTGCATCTTCCAATATTTCTGCTCTTCTGTCTTTGAGGTCTTCTTTTATCGCTTCTCAGCACCGTTTAGCAAGCTTGGATGTTAGCATTTGGTCTCCTGAGGCTCGTGCCTTGCCACATTAGCAAATGAGCTCGAGAGTTTCTGAAGACAGGCATCCTTTTGTGTCTTTCTCTCTCTCGGCATTATTCGCACAATCATGGAGGTACTGAACCAGTCGGCTGTATTCTTCATTGATGTCGTCAATGGTGGTATCTTCCCATGTTGCTGCAATGGTGCCAAAGAGTTCCCAGCTGGTGGTCGTTCTGGGAGTTCTCTTCTTAAACTTTGCAGCCTTTTCTCCCCATTGCGGGAAGTAGAATTTTGCACGAAGGAGACGGTGGTCCGATCCTGTCTGGAATTTGGGGACGACAGCAACATCAGTCAGACAAAACCGTCGATTGAAGATGATGTGGTCAATTTCATTGTGGAACTGTCTGCCAGGAGATTCCCATGTCCAACGTTTCACTTCAGCCTTCTGGAACTGTGAGTTCCCATGAATGGTCTTGGTGGACATGATGAACTCAGATAGTTTGTCACCCTGTTCGTTCTATTCTAGGCCATGGGTCCCGATGTGGAGTTCTTCAGCCGATCTTCTCGGTCCTATCTTGGCATTAAAATCACCGACTATGATCTTGTAGAAGGTGTAACCTTTTTATAGAACTCCTCCAGTTCCATGTAGAATTTCTCAATATCATCTCCTTTATATGTGGATGTTGGTGCGTAGACAATGAAGATAGAAATTGCGGGCAGTGGGCCACATCTCTTCAAGTGTAATCGTCCTATTCGGTTTGTTAGGCATTCAAATGAATCAATATTTACGGCCATGTTCGTGTTGACAAGGACACCAACGCCACTGGACGCCTCTTTTCGTCGCATGTTCCAAGGAACAATTCTTCTCTGGTGTCAAATACAGCGTGATGCGACTGATGCCTCCTAGTCTCAGTCAGACCAATGATGTCGTACTTGATCTTTTGCACTTGCACCATCAGATCCTCAATATATGCTTCTGATGCCAGCGTATGTGCATTGAAAGTACAGACAGTCATTTTATATAAGAGATAATTTCAGAAGAAGGGATTAGTCCTTGGTGTAATCCTTTGTTTACACCTTTATTCGGGTGTGGCACCACCCTTCTACACTATGTTTAGGGTTCTTTGTTGATACAACCCTCCCTGTCGGATTACTTTGGTGTATATAAGGGGACTGACTTGAGGCCCCCTTGACCTTTTGCTCCTTCTTTTGGGTAGGACTCCTCTCGGGTGAGATCCTCTCTCTCTTTGGTGGGAGACTTGGACTCTCTTGTATGGTCTAAGTTCTGACCAGAGCTAGAGTTCTTTCATTATCCTGGATTGCGGTGTTAGAGCTTTTGTACTACTAAAAGCCCTTTTGGAACTGTGCCGGATTCGTGAGTTTTCATCCGTTCCCCGGCGGCCTCAGAGGTAAAACAGAACTTCTGTCCTAATACAGTCAGGGACCCCAGTGGCTCCCCAACACCCGAGTCAGTGTCTAAAGCAGCGTAGAGGAATGTTATAGAGCCATATGCTCAAGACTCAAACCACTGAGGTGGACTTGAAAGCAAGAGGGAAAATTAAGGTGGAGCCCCTGTTCACTTGCTATTCCTTCCCTGTGTGGGCCCCAGGGAAGGGCTTCTATTTCCTTCCCTGTGTGGGGGAGAGTCCCTCACCCCACACAAAACCTTACCTCATTCACCAGGCTCGCAATGTGTGCGAAGTTCAGAGGAAGTAGCTGAATCCATGAAATCAGGTGAAGAGAGCTGCTTTGCGGTTCCGGTGGTTATACAAGGTCAAGGGGCCCAGAGAGCAATGCCGAAAAAAAGCCAGCATAGTGCCAGTAAAGACACGGCAGAAAGAGCAACAATGATCAGTTACTTATGCAACTGCTCTAAGCTTTCTGTGTATTGCGACTTTTCAGCTTGTAGTTCCCCTTTCTCACTGGAGTATTGATATTTGTTTCAAGGTATCAGAAGGAAAGCTGAGAGACTTGGACCAGGGAATAGCAGGTCACATCATGACTCACTGGCTTCATAATTCTTCATGCTGCTCCAGATATTTGCCAATTCTTCATCCAAAAATACCATCACTTTAGTGTTTCAAAATGCATAATTTACTATGAAAATGAAGCTTTGGGGGTGTAAAATGGGTAAAGAGGTCAATTGCATGGAAAGCACAATTGGTTTTATAATGTAAAATTGATATCTAAATAGAATTTTTTTTCATTTGAAACTTATACAATCCCATAAACTGAAGTAAATATGTTGAAAGGAAAACCCATCAGCTTAGTTAACACACAATTCAAATAATCTTATTGAAGTGATCTATATTCATAAATAAATATGCGATACAATATGTTGTTGCATGCTATGCAATGTATGTTACTTTCATATGTGCTTTAAGAACAATGTTTTCCTGGAACATCACAACTATCACACTGGTTGGTGTGTACATAGTTATGTAACTACCTGTCCCATACTTACGCATAGATCTACACCAATACCTTTGTGTCTATTTCTAGCCTTCATTCTTGCTTTAGTGTTAAGAAATAGGGGATTCCTGAAAAGTGTATTTAAATATTCTGGGAAAAATCTTAAGTCTTACCTAAGGTGAATTATTTTAAACTTTAATTTTAAAATGGAAGTTTGGGTAAAAGTTCATTTGCAAATAGTTGAATGCAATTACTTAATCAGAATTTTTACCTGAATTGTAAGACTACTTTGCTGTGCAAAGACCTTGAAAGACTAAGAAATGACATAAAATTTATGATATAATTTTCTAAATGACCAGCCATCGCTTCTTTAAGAAATGCTATCTTCATTTGTAACTCTCAGGATACCCTGAAATTTATAATACAAATAAGATTTCTGTGGTATTGAGTCCATAACCCACACATAACAGCCCAGTATATCTTCATTAACAAGAAACATTTCTATTGATTTCATTTTGCGATGTTTCATATTACATATAACAAATATGTATGGTCACCTAAATGAATTATTACAATCCAATTTGAAATGATTGCATAGGGTTATTGTATTATCTCTAGGATGCTTTAGTCTCTGGGTGTCAAAACTGTTTTTATTTAATGGAATAACATGGAAAAGTTAATCAGAGTAGGTTAACCTCTGTGGAACTGAAGGTCACACTCACTCACTCTCAGTTGGAAATGGAGGAGCTTTCAGTTCAGAACTCTCACTGAGGGTGTGTGTGGGGGGATGTGGGGCTGGAGAGGGAATTACTGCGAGGAATTTAATGTTGGTGCTTTCTTTCATCTCATTGGTATCAGTAGGCTTCTGGGGCTTTTCAATAACTGGATTTTTGATTAAAAAAATTTCCTGCAAGGAAAATGAAATTAAATAGGCAATACAAACATAATAAAAAATCAATACCACAGTTAACATTTCTATTGTACCTTATTGAACGGCTAAACTTCAGGCTCATTCAGTTTTACATACACAGGCAATTGCTCTGAGTCTCCGAGAAGGGTTGGGTGAGAGTTGCAGTATCAAAATCATGTTCACAATCTTGGGTTTGCCTGATCTGGTGCTTCTCATGAAAACGTTCCCTTCTGGTTTAGGACAATTTCTTTTGTTTCTCCTCTCCTCTCTCCTCTCCTCTCCTCTCCTCTCCTCTCCTCTCCTCTCTCCTCTCCTCTCTCCTCTCCTCTCCTCTCCTCTCCTCTCCTCTCCTCTCCTCTCCTCTCCTCCCCTCCCTCTCCTCTCCTCTCCTCTCCTCTCCTCCCTCTCCTCTCCTCCCCTCTCCTCCCCTCCTCCCCTCCCTCCTCTCCTCTCCTCCCCTCCCCTTCCTTCCCTCCCTCTCTCCTCTCCTCTCCTCCTCTCCTCTCCTCTCCTCTCCTCTCTCTCTCTCCTCCCCTCCCTCCCTTCCTCCCTCCCCCCTCTCCTCTCCTCTCCTCTCCTCTTCTCTCCCCTCCCTCCCCTTCCTCCCGTCCCTCCCCTTCCCTCCCATCTCCTCCCTCCCCTCCCTCCCTCCTCCTCTCCTCCCCTCTCCCCTCCCTCCCTTCCTCCCATTCCTCCCCTTCCCTCCCATCTCCTCCCTCCCCTCCCTCCCCTCCCCTCCTCTCCTCCTCCTCTCCTCCCCTCCCTCCCTTCCCTCCTCTCCTCCCCTCCCTTCCTCCCCTCTTTCTCCTCCCCTCCCTCTCCTCTCCTCTCCTTTCCTCCCTCCCTCCCTTCCTCCCTCCCCTCTCCTCTCCTCTCCTCTCCTCTTCTCTCCCCCCTCCCCCCCTTCCTCCGTCCCTCCCCTTCCCTCCCCATCTCCTCCCTCCCCTCCCCTCCCCTCCCTCCACTCCTCTCCTCCCTCTCTCCCTCCCTCCCCTTCCTCCCATTCCTCCCCTTCCCTCCCATCTCCTCCCCTCCCTCCCCCTCCCTCCCCTCCACTCCTCTCCTCCCCTCTCCTCCCCTCCCCTCCCTCCCCTCCCTCCTCCTCCCCTCCCTTCCTTCCCTCCCTCTCTCCTCTCCTCTCCTCTCCTCCCTCCCCTTCCTCCCCTCCCTCTCCTCTCCTCTCTCCCCTCCCTCCCTTCCTCCTGTCCCTCCCTTCCCTCCCCTCTCCCTCCCCTCCCTCCTCTCCTCTTCTCCCTCCCCTCCCTCCTCTCCTCTTCTCCCCTCCTCCCTCCTCTCCCCTCCTCTCTCCTCTCCTCCCTCTCCTCCCCTCCCTCCCCTTCCTCCCTCCCCTCCCCTCTCCTCTCCTCCCCTCCCTCCCTCCTCTCCCTCCCCTCTACTCCCCTCCCTCCCCTCCTTTCCCCTCCTCTCCTCCTCCTCCCTCCCCTCCCCTCTCCTCCCTCCCTTTCGTCCCCTCCTCTCCTCTCCTCTCCTCTCCTCTCCTCTCCTCTCTCCCTCTCCTCTCCTCTCCTCTCTCTCTCCTCTCCTCTCCTCTCCTCTACTATTCTCTTTTTATTGAATCACTGTGTGACATAGTTAGAAGGCTGTTCATGATTGGGTTTCAGTCATATAATGTTCCAATACCCACCCCTGTACCAATGTATATTTCCCACTGTCAATGTCCCTTTTCCCTCCTATCACCCCCACTCTCCTACCTTCTAGCCCGTATCTATGGCAGGCACTTTATTTATTTCTTCCTTTTCCCTCTCTCTCTCTCTCTCTCTCTCTCTCTCTCTCCCCCTTCGTCCCTCCCTCCCTCCCCTGCTGGGCATTATGGCTTGCAATACAGATACTGAGATGTTATCATGTTTGTTCCCTTGCCTTCTTTCAGCACGCAGTTCTGATACAGAGTGGTTATTTACAAATATCTTTTGTTGTAGTGGTCACTTCCCTATCCCAACTGCCCTTTCCTCAAGCAGTTGAAGCAGGTTTCTAACCTTGGACCAAACCTCCTGGCTCTTGCTTCTACTATCCTTGGGTATTGGTTTCATAAATATTTTACATCTCACAAATGAGTGTGATCATTCTATATTTGTCCCTCTCCTTCTAGTCATTTCATTCAGCATGATACTCTCCATGTCCATGCATTTATAAGCAAAGTTCATGACTTCAATTTTCCTAACAGCTGTGTATGTTCCATTGTGCAGATTCACCATAGCTTCTTTAACCAGTCGTCTGCTCGCAGGCACTCAGGCTGTTTACAGGTTCTGGCTATTGTGAATAGTGCTGCAATGAACATAGACTTACAAGTGACATTTCTGCTGTGTTTTTGAATCCCTGGGGTATATTCCCTGAAGTGGTATTGCTGGGTCATATGAAAGCTCAATTTCTAGCTTGTTGGGGAATGCCCATATTGTTCTCCAAAATGGCTGGAACTATCAGCATTCCCACCAACAGGGATATTCCTTTCTCCCTGCTACCATGCCAGTACTGGTTACTCTAGTTCTTTTTGATATGTGCCAGTCTCTGTGGTATGAGATGATATCTCATTGTAGTTCCGATTTGCATGTCCCTGATAATTAGATATGTAGAACATTTTTTATGTGTCTTTTGGCCATTTGTGTTTCTTCTTTGAGGAAGTTTACATTCATTTCTTGTTCTCATTTTTTATGGGGTTGGTTTTTTTTCTTGTAAAGTTTTACCAATGCCTTAATATATCTTGGATACTAATCCCTAATCATATGGGCATTGGGTAAATAATTTTTACCAGTTTGTGGAATAGCAGACTTCTTGTTGACAGCAAAAGATGCTTGAGACCCTTGGAGATAATTTTCCAAGTGGTAAGGAAAAGTAAGTGTCCAGTGGCATCTACTCTTGGATCCAGGTGAAGAAGCACTTTTCCCAGAAGTTATTGCCCTGCAAACCTTATAGAGTTGCTAGGAGACCTCATCATCATTTCCCCATTATTTTGGTCAAAGCTCTCTCAATAGAAAGATTTCATTCTATGCTCTGTAGTGAGAAAATGAAATATAAGTATAATTTCAAACATACAAAGGCCCCTTTGAAAGAGCAAATAAAGCAATGCACAACTGAAAGAAAAAATGGAAGCTATAAGGAACCAGAGCAGAAAGATTGAAGTTCAAATTAAATAATGATAAAGACATAATTCAGATATATATTAAGTTTATTCATTATATTTGAGGGGGCTACTTAAAATGAGAAGGAAGTAAAATGAGTAACAATGTCATGGGTACTAGAAAGAGATTTTGGAGAAAATTGAAGGATGTTAAAGAGTTCTAAATAATCATGGGACAATGGATTTTAGAATCTGGAAAATAGGAGCGATATATGCTCACACTTAATAAAATTAACTAATAAGAGCACGAGATGAAAGCCTACTACTGAGAGTGTACCACCCGCATGACAGAGCCTAGCAAGCTACCCGTGTTGTATTTGATATGCCAAGATCCATTATCAATTATAGACCTCATTCTCATGACCTGAAGGAATGGTCTGAGGATCTTCGTATTCCTGGATGAGCAGTTGCACTTGGACTACTCTAACTCGTGACAGGACATATGGAGATGTTACTGGTGCCCGCTGGAGCAAATCGATGAACAACGGGAAGACAAGTGAAGTGATAGAATAAGAGCATAAAATAAATATACCATTCTAAAATAATAAAAGTTAAATGGATAAAAATAGAAACAAAAATACCAGAAAACAGGAAAGTAGAAAAGAAGAAAAAAAATAGAAAATGTCAGTAAAAGCAATACAAATGAAGGATCAGGAAACAAATAAAAATATTTTCTTTTTTCTTATTTTGGTTTTTGGATCACACCTGGTGATGCTCAGGGGTTACTCCTGGCTCTGCACTCAGGAATTGCTCCTGGTGGTGCATGGGGGACCATATGGGATGCTGGGGATCAAACCCAGGTCAGCCGCGTGCAAGGCAAATCCTTTATCTGCTGGCCCTTAAAGTATTTTCTTGAAGCAAAAACACTTAGAAGTTATCTCATTCCTTGAATATCTCAAAATAACTCTATATAGTCTTATTTCCTTATATCCATAGGAGTTAATATGTGATTACTTTAATGATAAAATTATTTTATTTCACAATTCAGAAATTGTGATTTCACAATGTCTTCTGCAGATCAGATTTGATTCCAAACCAGGAGTCTCTAATATCACGATAGATGCTGTTGTGGGCAGCGGCGACACCATTGATTAGATGTTCTACCTAGATTTAAAAAGCACAGGAAAGGCAAAAGAGAAGGGAGCCCCTTCCTGTGGGATGGAAGGGCAGAGGCAGTGGTAAATGCAGTCCAAGAAGCTTATGGATTCAAACATGGTTGGATGCTCTTCCTTCGGGAGTGATGATAACTGGATCAATGGCCTCACATGAAGAGGTTTCTCCTGAAAAAAGACCTTGGGGTTTTAATTGAGTTTTGGCTTACTAGGATGTGGCCACTAGATCAGTTAATGTGATTTTACAGGGTAATAATGGAGATAGAGCAGCCACTATAGAGAGTGTGATCCTGGAGTTGCTCTTTCCAGGCTACAGCTGGAAGGCTAAATTTACCTTGTCAGGTGCAGTGGGCATCTTCCTGTACATTGAGCTATTAAACTCTGTCACAAGAATACTTAAGGGAATAAAGAGAGTGATTGTCTTAAAAAAGACATGACAATGGTCTCCAAATACCCATTGGGTGGTTTCAGAGAGCCTGAGGATTTTGATCTAATCTTCATCTCAGTGATCAGAATCGGAATCACTAAGAACTTTGTAACCAAACTGTTCCAAAAATGAACAGATAGTTTTAGGAGTAAAGAGACTCCTATTACAGAAAGTATTCAAGCCAAAGCTAGACCCTTTCTGTTGGCACTGTTGTAAAGAATTGATACACTGAAATTGGGGTTGAAATTCCTGGTCTCTAATCTCCCTCCCACCCCAAGGTTTTCTTTTTATATTTTTAATTTTTTTAAAAAATATTTTATTACACCACCATGTGATATACAATTACAAAGATGTTCATGTTTGGGTTTCAGTCATACAGTCTTCCAGCACCCATCCCTCCACCAGTGCCCATCTCCCACCACCAATGTCCCCACTTCCCTCCCCCCCTCCCCCAGCCTGCCTCTATGGCAAGTTCTTTATCTCTTCTCTCTCTTTCTCTTTCTCTCTTCTCTTACACATTGTGGATTGCAATACATACATTTAGAGATTATCATGTATATATTTTCTCCTATATTCAATGCTCAGTTCTAGGCTGGCATTATCACTTTTGACAAATATTAGCACACTGTTCCCTTCTGTCTCACCTAACCTCTGATTCCCACATGTCCGTGGTAGATTCCACCTTTTTTTTAATTGAAAGATGCTCATGTAGAGTCTTGGTTCCACAGGGTTCCAACACGCACCCTCCACCCAAACCCATCTCCCATCACCAATGTCCCCATCTCCCTCCCCCTCCCCGCACCCCAACCACCTGGCGGGTTCTGCATGTCATTTCTTTCCTCTCTATATCTCCCTCCCAACAAACTTTCCTACTCTTCGTGGAATGCAGTGCACCAAAAGACATTACTGTTTCACCATTTTAGTGGCCGCGTGGCCGCACGTGGCAGTGCAACCTGGGCTCGAACTGGTTTTGCTCTGTTGATCTGGTCGTGAGGCAGTTTCCCAGCATCCGGACAATGAAAATGACCACCCCAAGGTTTTGATTGTATGTTTTCCCGACACTTTCAGTAAGTGCCAGGATGTGGGTGATGTCTTTAAATCTCACTTCTTTCTCATCAAGCCACCTGGAAGAGGAATCCCCTTCCTTCTCCCCTCCCCAGCCTGCCTCCAAGACGGGTTATGTATCTCCTTTCTCTCTTTATCTCTCTCTCTCTCCTTCTTGCTTCCCTTTCTTATGCATTGTGGATTATAGTATATTTTAGGACATGATTGGTTCCACAAGTTTGATGTACCATGTGGCCATAAGTGGCTGCATAAATTGGGGAGAGCTGGATGGCAGCTCTCCCGTTGTGTCTGAGTTTCTGCGTGATACAGCCAGTCGCCCTGGGGCAGTTTGTGGGCAGGGCCACTGGGCCTTCGGGATGAGTCAGCGAGGGGATGGGGGTGGCCCCAGCTCCATTTCACGAATGCCCAGTGACTTCCGCCTCTGAGGGCCGCCTACCTGGGCTTGAACTCGGCTACTTTGTTAATCTGGTCTTGAGATCAGCCTCTCTTCTGGGCAGGCTCTGATGTGCTGTGGCAGCCAGACAGCGAAAATGGTGGCTATTATGATGGGCCAGTCTTATCTGACTACTTCTGAGGCCCCACAGAGGTGATGGGCCACTCCCAAAACCCACCTTTCCTCCTGGGAGCCTCATGGTCAGAGAGCTAGGGGAAAGCCAAATGGCAGCTCTCTCCATTGTGTCTGAGTCTCTGCATGATATGAGCGGTCACCCTGGGGCAGTTATAATTGGGTTTCAGTCACACAATAATCTAGCACTCATTTCTTGACCGGTGTAGTTTCTTGGCACCAATGTTCCCAATTTCTCTCCCGAACCCACCAGTCAGCACTATGGTGAACACTTTTCCTCTCTCTCTCTCTCTCTCTCTCTCTCTCTCTGTCTTTCTCCTCTGCAATACTGATACTGAAAGAATGTCACTTTACCTCCTTTCAGGACACAATTCTGAAAAACTCAGAAATGATTTTCAATCTATATGACTTTGGGTGACTTATTAGACTTTCTACGACTCAGTTTCTTAATTTCAAAAATGGAAATAATAGAATAACATAGTTGATGTGAATATTGAATGAGAATAAAGGAGTGTTGTGCAATGCAAGACAGTCCATGATTAGAAATATTGTGTATATGTTTATGTGACTGTGTGTGAGCTTGTGAGCATATAGTTTGTCTGCAATTTTGGTTTTCTAAAAGCAGATTTTAGGAATCTGCTATACATCCAAGTGTGTGTTTCTAAGAGGCAGATTCTGAGACGAAGATTCAAGTTCAGTAAATTAATTTTGTGATGACCTGGAACTTAATATCCTCAGGAACTCTGAAAAAAATGTGGAACTGCAGCATTGGATGTTTACCATCTAGGGCTACAGCTCACTCCTTCAGACACTGGTTGGGTGCTACTCCCAGCAGCATTAATTTCCTGAACATTCCAACCTGTACAATACAGGTAATACACAGATCAAGCGCTGATGCTCAGAGAAGACAAAAAAGGCTTGCAGGAGCTAGAGGTTGGGTCAGTTCTGTGTAAAAGGATTGACAAAACCATGTGGACATACTTGTCATGCCTGCACCAATGTGCATGTCGGGTTCTGTATGTGTAACTTTAGATGTGAACATACATGTTGTGCCTGCATCAATGTGCGTGTCGGGTTTTGTATGTGGAATCTTTAGATGTGGACATATGTGTTGTTCCTGCATCAATATACATGTCGGATTATGTATGCGGCAACTTTAGATGTGGATTACACTGGATGGTCTTGGCTCGCACAGAGTACCCTGCCATAGACAACAGGTGGGCAGGTGTGATATGAGGAAACCACCATTTTCATGAGTCTTAGATGCATGTGTGGTGCCTGTCACTACTTTGTAACCCAGAGTATCTGCCCTGCTTGTCTTGGGTCTCTGAGCATTTTGACACAGGTATTCTACTTTCCAACTCGGTCTTGCTTCTTAAACCAAGTTGTTTCTGTAATATTAACCATAAGGGCATGTATTAGCTCTTTCTCTCTTCTCTTAGGGCTTCCTGGTGGGTACAATGACCTCTCCAGATGTCACAGATATGGATAACATATCCAGTACAAATTAATCCTCAAAACATGATGTCAAAACTTAAACCCATGTCAAAACTTAAACCCACTCTTCATGTGTGCCGTCCTCTTAGGGTATGGGACCTCAGGCCCCAGCAGATGGCCCCTGTAGCTAATGTATCTGTCACAAAATGACCTGCTGCCCATAGACCTTGATACTGATGGCGAGCCACTGTCTCCACCACCAGAGCATTTGGGGTAGAAGTGCAATTCCACCAAAAACAAAACTCTCACCAAGCCTGTGGAATTAAGTGTGGGAGCGATACACCCTAGTCACTGTCACAGCATCACAGCATAAAGGATTACTCAGTGGCATTTCAATCCCCATTGCTGAATCCCACTCTACTGTTCATCTTCCACCTCCTTGGGGGACAAGTACTGTGTCCATGAGCAGTGTGGCAAAGGTCAGCCAGGGCCATTAATTATTCAAAAGGGGAGCCTGGAAATGAATTGAGAGTGATGCATTGCTCCTCTGGAAAGCAATGGTCCTTTGGGAAACCCCTGCCTTTATTTAACATCCGCCTGTTATAAGGTTCTTAGCCACTGTTTTAAGAAATAAGTGTGGTTCATCTGAATCCCTCATTCCTACTGTGTCCTAACTTCCCTGAATAATTGTAATCCTCTCTCAGAGCCCAATCTGGCCTCACCAGGCTGCCATTCCCACCTTTAGCCTGGCAGTTTAGGGCTTTCCCGCCCCCCATATTTTATCAGCTAGAACAGTAGAAGTTGTCATACTAGGATGCAACTTTTTTTAAACTGTCACTTTTATTTTTTATTGAATTACCATGAAATAGACCATTACAAAGTTGTCAATAGTCAGAGAATGCTGGGTTTCCGACATGATAGAGGACCAGGACAGGGATCCCCTTCTGCCTCAGGGGATCTGCGGTCAATGACAGAGAAAGACTTGTAAGAATCCAGCAAAGTTTTGAAGGGCTTTACTCACACTTGTTCTGATATACAATTAAATAATGGGAAACTCCAAACTTAAGTGCCTGACTGGGCCCTGGCCAGTGTAGGTTTAGAATCCTGGACCAAGATGGCCGTTACCATGTGCTTAGGCCCAACAGGGCAGAAAATGAAAAGAAGGAGAGCAGAGAGAGAGAGAGAGAGAGAGAGAGAGAGAGAGAGAGAGAGAGAGAGAGAGAGAGAGAGAGAGAGAGAGAGGAGGGAGCGAGAACAGATGGAGATGAGTACTACTTTTACACCTCTTTAGCCCTGACCCAGCTCACATCAAGTTAAGGCCAATTCTTTCAGGTTTGCTTCTCCCAGGACCTCATCTACTCCCATTTAAATGCTAATATCACCCCAGCCAAGGTCTGACCTTGAAGTTCCCCTGCAGGCCCTTTTCAGAGTGGGGGAGGGGCATCTGAGATGAACTGTATCTGAGAATTAATACAAAAACCATGTACAGATACATGGTATATATATGTATGTATGTATGTATGTATATTTATTTATATATATATTTGTATAAATATATACAGCCTGGTATATATTTCTCCAAGCCCCACAGGATCCTTGTCTTTACTTCACAGTTGATTTGGATATTAGCCTTTGGACTTAATAGAGACCCATGCTTGCTTGCTTGCTAGGAGGCAAACAGCATCTAATTATAGCTATATTATACTTAGAGATCCAAAGTAGCCAAATAAAAATACTAGTAGACCTGTCTATTCCCATGATGATTGTGGTAGCATGAAAAAAATATTTATACATGCTAACATAGAATACATGGTAAGATATTTTGCCACATAGAGTCACAGATCCTGGCCCTATCTATAAAATGGCCTGAAGGCTGGAACTCCATGCAAGGTGCAGAGGCTCTGGCCAGCTGTGTATTCCAACAGTTAGTGATTGGGTTTCAGTCATACAATGTTCCGAAAATCCATTCCCTCCACCAGTGCACATTTCCCACCAATGTCCCCAGTTTCCCCCCCCCCACAAGCTCCCTCTCCCCTTCCATCACCTTCCTCTATGGCAGACACATTCCATCTCTCTGTCTCTCTTTCTGTCTCACTCTCTGTCTCTCTTTGTCTTTCTCTCACTCGGATGCAACTTTTTTTGTGGTTTTATTTACTGAGCCTCCAGTAGATGTCATCAGAGGAAGATACAGTCTCTGGTTCCAAGGTGAAGTATGCACAAAGGAAGTGAAACAAGGCCCCATGATCACTCCACCAGCCTGAGGAGCTGGAATGTGTGTCTGAAGGGGCAAGATGGCTGCTGGCTGCAAGACTTGAGGTGGTCCAGGAAAGAACTGATGCTGAGTTGCTTCTTGAAGGAAGAGCTGAGGGACCCTTTTGGGATCTCTCCGATGATCACGGATCTTGGAGAAGCACATGCAGAATTTCTCAATGAACATCATGAGCCTGGAGGGTGGCACAGTTCTGGGCAATGGTTCGGGGTCTCAGGCTCATGCAAGCAGTGGGATTCTCCATGACTAAGTTTCACAGCTGTGGAATGGGGATGAGGAGAGTGTTATGAGGACCCAAGGTTACTCAAACTCCCTGAACTCATGACTAGTGTATACTGGAGGCGAGGCGGCTATTGTTATTTTTAACTGTCTAGTGGCACAGAACTGATCTTTACCAGTGTCCAGTTGGGAGAACACAGACTGGGATAGGGAATGTGACAGTAAAAATCTCTCAGCTGGTGGCCAGCAGCTATGAAACCAGAAGCCGGAGTCTGGATTCCCAACTGATTATGTCAGGGCCAGGAAGATGTAGATCTTTACCTGATCTTTATAAAAGAAAACAAAATTTGGTCTCAAAGTATCTAATATGTAACCATATTGTTCCCAGAAACCAAGATCAATAATTCTGAACTGTATCAAAAGGCCACAAGAAAGTAAATGATTCCACAGCTTCAACCACAACACTCAAAGCCTTCAGCTTTTGCTGAGCCCCGTTCTGAAGGCTTGGGGATAGATCATTGCTGGTATTTCCTTTTCCTGTTCTTGGGAAATTGAAGCTGAGAAAGAAGCAAGCAGAATTAGCTACCGTAAAACCACAGCATCAGAATGCGTATAGTGTATGCTGTATTTCAGACTGTTTTTCCAAGTATAGACTCACATATTCTCATAATAATAATTTCAGGTAGGTGGAATCATTATGAGCCCATTTTCTAGATGAAGACATGGAAGGCTTACAAGGGTGGTCACTTTGCCCAGGTAGCAAAGACAAAGAGCTGAAGTAGAACTCAGGACCCTCTTCTTTTCCGCAGCACCTGTGGTATGGGTGCTGAAACTCTGGGGTGCAGTTTCAATTATTGATATACATTGTTTCTGGATGAAATATGCCTCACAAGATCTTTGCTACATGGATTGTGGGATCCTCTTACAGAGTCATCCATCTGTACCGCCACCAGCCTGGAAAGTTATGGATGAGGAATGCCGTCAGCGTTCTGGGTGTCTCCCATTGTTTGTATATTGAACTCTTAATTGTGTATAGAGTTTTTCCTATATTTTTCTTTTCACTAGTCTATGATATGGAGCTTTTTTAAGACACAATAACACTAATTGTCTCCTGTATTATAATGGTCTCCAGTATATAATTATAAGCCACGTTGGATCTCTAAGTAATTAGACCAGAGAGAAATGCTATTTGCTTCCAAGCAAGCAAGCATGGCTCTCTGATAAGTCTGAAGGCTAATATACAAAACAACTATAGAAGTAAAGACGAGAATCTTGTGAAGGTTTGGAGAAATATATACCTGGCTGTAGAATATCCATTGGTACAGATACATGCCCTTCCCCTCACTCTACCCTGCAGAGGCACTTCCAAGGCAGACCTTGGCTGGGCAACATTAACATATCAATGGAATGAGGTGAGGTCCTGGGAGAAGTTACCTGAGGGGAATTGACCCTAACTGCTTTCCATTGGTGTGAGTGGGCTGAATTGAAAAAAAAGCTTTAGCCTGCTTTCTTCTGCGTCTTTTTGCCTTTTGCCTCTTTTTGCCTTTTGCCTTTTCCCTCTGCTCACTGCGTCTCCATTCTCTTCCCTGTTGGACCTTAGCACGTGGTGTCGGCCATCTTGGCCTAGGATTCTAAGCCTACACGTTCCCTGGCCCAGCCAGGAACCTAAAGTCTGGGATTTTCCTATTGATGATTTGTATACCAGAACAAATGCAAGTAAAGCCTTTTGAAACTTTGTTGGATTCTCATATTTTTCTCCATCCTCAGGCCACCGATCCCCTGGGACAGAAGGGGGGGGGGATCCCCCTGAGCCTGCTCCCGGATTTTGTCAGGTGCTTAGTGTTCCCCGACATCAGGCCAGAACCCCCTTTTTTCTTTTTTGGGTCACGCCTGGAAACGCTCAGGGGTTACTCCTGGGTCTTCATTCAGGAATTACTCCTGATAGTGCCCAGGGGACCATATGGGATGCCGGGGATCCAACCCAGGTCAGTTGCTTGCAAGGCAAATGCCCTATCTGCTGTGCTATCGGTCTGGCCCCAAAACCCCCTTTTATGTCTTATGATTTCCCATCCCCAGACACTTCCGTTTAGAGGTGACTACAAGAGTTTGCCACCTGCACGGCAAGCCTGGCAAGCTGCTTGTGTTGTATTTGATATGCCAAATACCAGTAGCATTTATATTAGGTCATTCCCATGACCTAATATAATGATTTTAGGCTCTTTATGTTCCTGGAGCAAGCGGAATGCCTTTGGGTTCTACTAGCATGAGACAGGACATATGGAGATATTACTGGTGCCCGCTCTAGCAAATAGATGATCAACGGGAAGATAATGATAGTGATAGTGACCCAAGAGTGTCTACATCTCTCTCTATGTATATGTGAATATATATAATGAATATATGTGTGTGTGTGTGTGTTAAGAATAGAAAAGGCAAGATTATTTTGACCCCCAAGAACTACGTTTTATTTCTTTAAGGGCAATCTGGTACATGCTGAGGAGACCTGCCTCAGAGCAGGGCCTTCTTGGGAAAGTTGCTTTATTTCTCTGTACCTCAGTTTCTCCACTTATAAAAGAGCTGCTCCCTGGACAGTTTATCTCAGGATCTAGCACAGAGTTTTATGTGGAGGTGGAAAGTAGTCAATGACATTCCTCTTTCCTTGAAGACAGTTGAAAATATAGATGGAGATTTGTGGGCTTCCATACTTGTGTCAGGGATTTACTGTCCTCTAGTTCTACTACCTGGGTCTTACTCTTCATTCTGGACGAACTGCAGTAAGAGATGGAAAGCGAATATCAGGGTTTGGAAAGAGGATCTGGGAGTACAACCATACAAGTGTACCCTCTTATGTTGTATACGGCTATTATACAAAGATACATTTCTTAGGAAAAGAGATTAAGTTTGTTTATGCATTTCCTTTCAAATATTTAATATGGAAACCATGGAGCCTCTCTCTTCCCTTCGAGTGAGAAAAACAGCAACCTTGGTGTGTTTTGTGAGGGCTCTGATCCTAGATGCTTTAGAACAGTGGCTAGGAATGAGGGTTTGGGATTAAGCCTCTGATCATATGCCATTTATTCTTGCATTTTACAGTGATGTTGGATCTTAGGCAACATATCACAGGTCCCAAATCTTGAGAGATCTGAGAGATTTTTTTATTTAATACAGAGGCACTCTATTATTGGAGAGAATTTGGAAGAAAGTCCCTTCAGAGTTGATATATACTGGAACAAGATTTAAGCTTTTCAGAGTCTTGGTTTTTACTCAGCATAAAAGTGGAATCTATATAGTTCTCAACAAAACATACACTTAAAGCATCAAGCTAATATAACACTCTGCTTATTTAAAGAAAATTTTATAAAATGTTTACTCGACACAGGAAATCTTTACCTATAGCCAACAAAAATTTTTTTGGAGGTGTGGTGTATTCATTATAAAGCTATTCAGTATAGAGTCAACAGAAAGCACTTGTTTTCACACTCACTCAAACTCTATACTTTCACAGTATGAGCATAATTTCTCATATCACTAAGAAATAGTAGTGCCTCATTTGTAAGAGTAAGCAAATTGATTTGCCAACATAATAATTTGACAATTCTGTTGGGGAGAGAGATGAGAAAGACTGTTTGAAGCACTTTATCCTATAAAAGAGAAAAAGAGAAAAAGAATAATATTATAGAGCTGCAATTACTTTTTAACTAGGAGAAATAAAATCGCCTACTTCCAAAATATGCAGAGTATCAAACTTGCAACTAATCTTGAATTTCAAATCAATATGGTTTAATATTTCACTGGCAATCATCAGTTGAAATCAATGCTGTTACAGTTCTTTGGGAGAATAGAAGCATATGAAACAAAGACTTGGAGGCAATCATCCAAGGATGAAATAAAAGTAATATGCTTTGCAAGGGCTTTTGTGAAAGAAAAACATACGGCAACTCAACCATCCCTCCCCTCTCCCCATGGTCATATCTTCCAGTTCTGTGGTCAGGTGCTGGTGGCTTAAGGAAATGGCCTAAAATGAACTAGTGAAAGGATAGGGACTTATTAGCCTGCTCAATGCTTGGGAATGAGTTGGATGATGGACAGAATCAAACTAGAAGTACTGAAATTTATGCTGATAAACCCGGAAGACTATGTAAGTTAGATTTTCTTGCCTAACCAGCAATCCTCTCCAAAATGGGAATAGGCAAGAACAATAATCATTTGAGTTTCTCAATGTGTGATGGCTGCATTCTGAGTTGCAGTAAGCAATGCAGGTCTCAGCTGTGCTACCCATATGTCTGCACTCAGCTTGGGATAATGTCAATGAGGGCAGCAATGCAATTTAATTTTCCAGCAGGCTGACCCGAGCTTTATTTGTTTAATCTTTATTATTTAAGTTTATTAATCTTTATTATTTAAAGATTATTAATCTATATTATTAATCTTTATTATTTAAGAGACAGACATGGGGGCAGAGCTGCTACTGGCTCTCACTGTGCCCAGCCACTCATGAGGTGCCGGGAGGGATGGCAGGTTCTAGCCCTGGCCTGCCACCTCAGCAGAGCCTCACAACAAGAGAGACGACCCCCACTCCATGAGGGGCCTCCATTTTCCACATCTGGACTTCCTCCTCGTCAGAATTCCACCCAGCAGACCAGCCTATCACAGTCCGGCTCGCACGCGGCCTCTTGCGGCTGCATGGTTCATCAATAAATGCTGGATTTTGAGATGACTACAAGAGTATGCTACCCTCAGGGCAGAGCCTGGCAAGCTACCCGTGTCATATTTGATATGCCAGATACCAGTAACAATTATAGACCTCATTCCCATGACCTGATGGAATGGTTTGAGGCTCTTTATGTTCCTGGAGCAAGCACGTGCCGTTGGGCTCTACTTGCATGAGACAGGTCATATGGAGATGTTACTGGTGCCCGCTCGAGCAAATTGATGATGAACGGGAAGACAGTGATATTATTTAAGTAATAAAGAAATAAAGGCTAAAGTCACCTGTCTCTCGTGGAGATGGAGCTGGGGTCACTTTTCCCCCACCTCTTTCCCATCCAGGAGGTCTGGTGGACCCACCCACAAACTGCTCCTGAGCAGTCGGCCATAAATCAGAGACACAGGTACATGGGGCAGAGCTGCTACTGGCTCTCCCTGTGCTCGGCTGATCATGAGGCGCCCAGGGAGGGAGGGCGTGTTCTGGCCCTGGCCCACCACCCCCAATAAAGCATCGGCCAGAGGAACCCCACACCATGATGGCAGCCATTTTCAACATCTGGACTTCACAGCTCGCTCCACCCAAGAGAAAAGTCAATCTCAAGCCTGGCTCATCAGAGCCCCACCCTAGATAGAAGCCTATTTCAAGCCAGGTATGTTGGTCTCAGTGGCTAAAGTCACCAGACTCTCATGGAGATGGAGCGGGAATCCCTTTCCCCTACCTCTCTCCTGTCCAGGAGGTCTGGGGGACCCTCCCACAAACTGTTCCCAGGCTGTTGGCTGTGAACCAGAGACACAGATACACAGGGCAGAGCTGCTTCGGGTCTCTCTATTGCACATGGCTGCAAAGCAGCCACGCATTACATCAGCAAATACAAGGACCGAGAGTGCCCACTGGCAGAACCTGGCCGGCTACTTATGTCATATTTGATATGCCAAAAACAGTAACAATAATAGACCTAATTCCCATTACCTGAATGAATGGTTTGAGGATCTTTGTGTTCCTGGAGCAAGCAGAGTCCCTTGGGCTATACTAGCACGTGACAGACATGAATGGAGACTTTACTGGCACCTGCTCCAGCAAATTGATGAACAACAGGAAGACAAGTTATACAAGTGATTATTTAAGTATTACTGAAGGGGATTTAGTGGACCTCATTCCTAATGAATGGAGACGTTACTGGTGCCTGCTCAGGAGCCAATTGATGAACAATGGGAAGACAAGTGATACAAGACTAAAGGGGGATAGTGAAGGTCTTCTGATGTCTGGACTCTAAGCTGTCAGACTATCTTTCTTATTTTTTTTTCAGAGGCAAGTCATAATAACCAAGATTCAAGGTCCTCAAGAAGAGATTCTACTTTTGATGAGGAGTGTCAGAAAGTAACACTGAAATGTATAACTGGAGGATTAGTTCTGACCATTTGTCAGTGTCCCAGAGGAGGTGAGACTTAGGACAGGCAGCCACTGTTGCAAATGTGAGTATATGCCCAAAGACGGCACCATGCCTGGGTAGATCATTTGAATAGACTTAGAAGTACCTTCTGATACTCTGTGCAGATTTCACACTTCTTTACGGAAAGCTAAAATAACAAAACATGCAGTCTTCCCCTGAGACTTTCAGGGGTGCTCTCAAGCCGAGATAAAGAGAATGGCCTTTTCCTTGTGGAAAGGAACAGCACGGTGATTGATTTTAAACAGTTGCTCCTCAGGGGAGGGGACACCTTGCATTATAGAAAAGCTGCATGAGAGGCTCCAGCGGCGAGCTCTGAGTGCTACGTGGTGTTTAAAGCACTGAAAATAAAATGTTATATCGAAGCAGCTAACAATGCCTGGGAATTCCCAGGTGTAAGTGTTTGGCTTGGGAGGTAATATTATTTAACCACAGGCTAAGGGTCTATGTAATGGTCAAGACCTGTAAATCAGACTTAGAGGTGTCAGCCTTTTCAGCTGAGTGGATTAGTTGCTCCCAAGGGCACAAGACATTCAGAAACATGAAGGAGGAAATGGAATATGGTCACTGCATTGTTTAGTCTGACAAATTTCTGTCTTTTCAGTCACCAGTAACTAACCAACCAAGTCTTTAGGGGGAGCTAACATGATTCCTGAATTTTCCCCTTAGAGAATGACAAGTGATTTTTTCTGTGTCAGGACAGAAAACCAAAGTAGAGAAGGCCAAAGGCCTCCCAAAGAAAGACCAAGAGCCGTGACCACACCATCCCTCCATCTTTGTGTGTGTGTCCTCTCTCACTCAAGATACCCAATGGACTCTTATTTGGTGTTAATGACAGATAGACATCATCTATGCAAGACATCTACTCCCTCTCTCCCAAATGTGTGTGGAATCGTTCACTGGTTTGTAATCAGCAGAAACTAGCAGAGAGTAATGGAGTTTCATGTCCATTCAGGGTTCTGAGGTGACAGCAGAGGTGGGGGAGGACAGAAGGCCAGGCTCAGCAAGAACAAGAGAGAGGTGGTAGGTAGAGATCCACGCCAAGTTGCTGGGTGGGAACAGGGAATAGCATCTTATCAAAGCAATGGCACAGTCCAAAGGCATTTTGAAAGAGACAAAAATGGATTAATGGTTGGTGGGAAACTTCTCTAAGACTTAACTACCCAGAGGCGTGGGCTACTGTCCCACATCTATGATGTCAAGGATCCTTGTCTCATAAATGTTCCCTTATGGCCTTCAATGCCAGTTAGAGTCCTCTTTATTTATCTTGAAGGCCTTTATTGTGTCTCTATTATAACCTATTTTATTTAGAATTTACTTAGGTTTCTTTAGATTTAAGATCCTCCAAAGAAAGCATAAAAAATAAATTCAGAATTTTATTTTTTTAGTAAAATCTTTTTTAAAATCAATATTTTATTGTTCATTGTGAGGCATAGAAGTACAAATATGTTCATGTCTGGTCATACAGTGTTCCAGCACCCATCCCTCCACCAGTGCCCATTTCTTACCACCGATGACCCCAATTCCTTCCCCCTCCCTAGCCTGCCTCTATGGCAGGTTCTTTATCTCTTTTTTTTCTTTTCTCTCTCTCTCTCTCTTCCCTCTCTTACATTGTGGATTGCAGTAAATACATTTAGAGGTTATCATGTGTATCATTTTGCCTATATTCAATGTTCAGTTCTAGGCTGGTATTGCCATTTTCAACAATTACTAGCACACTGTTTCCTTCTCTGTCTTACCTAACCTCTGACTCTCACACATTTGTGGTAGATTCCACCTATTGACAAGACCTCCTGATCCATGTTTTGCCTGACATTGTATATTGGTATCATCCTACCTCCCTTTCTCCCTCCTCCCTCCTTCCCTCCTCCCTCCATCCCTCCCTCCCTCCCTTTATCCATCCATCCATCCATCCATCCATCCATCCATCCATCCATCCATCCATCCATCCATCCAACCATCCATCCATCCATCCATCCATCCATCCATCCATCCATCCATCCATCCATCCATCCATCCATCCATCCATCCATCCATCCATCCATCCATCCATCCACTATCCATTCATAGGCAAATTTTATAACTTCATTTTTCCTAACAGCTGCATAGTATTCCATTGTGTAGATGTACCAAAAATTTCTTTATCCAGTCATCAGTTCTTGGGCACTCTGGTTGTTTCCAGATTCTGGCTATTGTAAATAGTGCTGCTATGAAAATAAAAGTGCAGATGGTGTTTCTGCTGTGTGTTTTTGTCTTCCCAGGGTATATTCCCAGGAGTAATATGGGTGGGTTGAACGTAGCTCAATTTCTAGTCTTTGGAGGAATGTCCATATTGTTTTCCAAAAAGGCTATATCAGTCAACATTCCCACCACCAATGGATGAGAGTCCCCTTCTACCTGCATCCATGCCAGCACTTGTTGTTCTTGCTCTTTTGGATATGTGCCAGTCTCTGTGGTGTGAGATGGTATCTAATTATTTTTTTTATTTGCATCTTCCAGATGATTAGTGATGATGAGCATTCTTTCATATGCCTTTTGGCCATTCAAATAACATTTTATTTATATGTATATGAAGTTCCTTCCTCCCTGTGCCCAGCTGCTCGTGAGGCGCTGGGGAGGCATGGCGGGTTCTAGCCCTGGCCTGCCACCCCAGCTGAGCCTCACAAAAAGCCAGACCACCCTCCCCCACTCCATGGGGCCCGCCATTTTCCACATCCGGACTTCCCCTCTCGTCACAACTCAGCCCAGCAGACCAGACTATCACAGCCCAGATCATCGACAGCTACCCTGCAGCAGTTTCTTTTCAATCCGCCCAGGTATGCTGAACCAGAGACTCTCAGACATGGGGGCAGAGCTGCTACTTGCTCTCCCTGTGCCCAGCTGCTCGTGAGGCGCCCAGGAGGCATGGCAGGTTCTAGCCCTGGCCTGCCACCCCAGCTGAGCCTCACAAGAAGCCAGGCCACCCTCCCCACTCCATGGGGCCCGCCATTTTCCACATCCGGACTTCCCTCTCATCACAACTCCACCCAGCAGACCAGACTATCACAGCCCGGCCACGTGAGGTGACTACAACAGTATGCCACCTGCACGGCAAACCTAGCAAGCTGCTAGTGTAGTATTTGATATGCCAAATACCAGTAACATTTATATTAGGTCATTCCCGTGACCTAATATAATTGTTTGAGGCTCTTTATGTTCCTGGAGTGGGCGTATGCCTTTGGGTTCTACTAGCATGAGACAGGACATATGGAGATATTACTGGTGCCCGCTCTAGCAAATAGATGATTAATGGGAAGATAGTGATAGTGATAGATATGAAGTTCCTTAAGATAATAATGGGTTTGTACTTTGGTATTGATTCAGCGGGTTGATTTTGTGGCAATTCTATTGTCAAAATGTTAACATGTATCAGTCTTTAATGGAAAAAACATAAAATGAATAAATTTAATAATATAATAGTAAAATAAATAAAATTAGAAGAAAATTTAAAATAGAATTAGTGTATGATAAAATTATTCCTAGTCTAAATATCTATCTCAAGAATATGAAAGCTCAAAATTATTAATTAAATATACATTATATCCAGCTATGTTAGCACTATTTAAAATAGCCAAGATCTTAGAATTGACCTGAGGACCCCATGACTGATGAATTAATAAAGAAGATGTAGCCTATACAGACAAAGAATACTATTGATATATAAAGAGAGGATTAAGTCTGATTCTTTTGCAACAACATGTTTATAACTGGAGGGGTCATTCTAAATGAAGTAAGTTAGAACCAGAAAAGCAAATACTGGCTGATCTGTGTCATATATAGGATAGGAAGCAACAAAGCAAGGGAACAGACGATATTCACTGAAAACAAACCTGTAGAGTTAGATTTCAGAATCAGATTATCGAGGGGAGGGGGAGGGAGGGACCAAAGGTGGGCCATGGAGGGTTGGGGCATTTTGTGGAAGTTATATTGTGGTCCCATTGTGCCTCTTAAACATACATAACCAATCTTTGTAAAAAATATATTCCCTGCCCCTCAAGATGTTGCAGGTGTGGCTGTGGCTCCCGGCTGTGTCAAAGGTGGCAAACAGGAGACAGGCTTGTCTACACCCAGGACTCTGTCCTGTGGGCCCTGGATGGTGGATGGTTGATGGTCTGACATAGAAAAAAGACTGGGTCCCCTGGGATAAACCCAGAGCTCTGGGGTAAACCTAGAGCCTGGGATAAACCCAGAGCCTCAGCAGAGCCTGGCAAGATACCTGTGGTGTATTTGATATGCCCAAAACAGTGACAATAATGGACCTCATTCCCAACAAATGGAGGCATTACTGTCACCCACTTGAGCAAATCGATGAACAATGGGAAGAGAAGTGACAAGTGACAATCACGATCACGATCACGATCTTCCCGTTGATCATCTATTTGCTAGATTGGGCACCAGTAATATCTCCATATGTCCTATCTCATGCCAGTAGAGCCAGGGGCATCGGCTTGCTACAGGAACATAAAAAGCCTCAAACCATTATATTAGGTCTTACAGAACCTCCCTGAGCAAGGTCTCAATCTGGAAAGAATGAACTCTCTAACATTCCAGTCCATAAACACGGGAAGAGGATTTCAGCCCTTACATGGCTGCACCCAAGTTTAGGTTGACTGAATTGCTCTCAAGCTTCTGCAAAAACCTCTGGGAATCACTGAGGATTGTCTTCTCATGTTATCTCTCAGCTTTCTGGGAGTGATGCTAGACATCTCCTGTCCCTTTGGGTGGGCACTGTGGACTGCCCCAGATCTTTTCCCCCTTATTGCAGGCAGTCATCTTTCTGGTCCCTCTTGTTCCTATCCCACAGGTTGCCTCTTACCTGCACCTGCTTCCCTCTCACCCCACCACATAACATGATCCAAGTGACTGGTGGAAGAAGGCTGTAATAATTCAAAAGCCTTCAGGTCACTCTAGACACATTCTGTGATGGTGACCAAATTTCCCCTCTTGATTAGCAGCTAAGCCAAGATTATCACAAGATTTACTCTGCTATTGATTTGGGAACCAATTAATGGACTTTATATTCGTTTCTATTATAGTTCTTTCTCATGGCTGCTGATCTGGAAGCATGAGAACATTTGGAATTTTTTAAAATTTAATGTTTTATAAATTCTTCACATATGTCACTTGATCACTTGACATCCCATTATTCATCAATTTGCTCAAGTGGGCATCAGTAACATTTCCATTTGGCCCTGTCACCTGCCAGTGTAGCCCAATGATATCTGGTTGCTTCAGGAATACAAAGAGCCTCAAACCATTCCTTCAGGGTCTTGACGAAGAAGTCTGACCATCTTGTAGGTGGGCGGCCACGTGACCTTTTGACATCCCGTGGGATCCAGTCAGTAACGGTTCTAGTCCAGTGGTCTTCTTCAAATCACATTGCATATCCAGCCCATCTGATTTTTGAGGTAAGGGACAGAAAAAGAGACATAGTCTTAGAGTATACAGCTAGAGACTCTTTCTAGTAGCCATCACTCTATTAATCAACACTTTGGATATGCATGTTCAACCAGTTACAAATTCGTTTAACTCTGCTCTCATCCAACTCCCATTTCTCCATCTTGTCTACAAGAATATCCTGAGTAATTCTGTCAAATACCTTGCTGAAATCCAGATCCGCTGATCTACCAGCCTAATTACCCTATCAGGAGAGGAAACAAGATTAGCTGGGATGACTTGTCTAAGGGCCGGCTGCCTCTTGGCAGTCACTCTTCTGTCCCCACACTCACAGATCAAACTATCATGATCAGTCCTTGTGTTCTGCCAAGGATCAATATTGAGCCCCCTCGGCCTTCTCTCATAGACTGACCCTTCTTTCTTACCCCCACCACCTGCCCCTATCTCTAGCCCTTATTTCACTGACTGTAAAAATTAAACCCTTTGCCTCAACTCTTTAAGAATCTTTCCTTTTTATCATGTTTCTGGAACAATTGTCAAGTCTTTTGTTACTTTATGTCTTCTGGCATTTCTGATATTTCTTACTGTTCTCTTGCCTGGATATTTTCCTATGGGAATCAATCATCTTGGTCACACATAAACTTTCAGATCACTTTGAGAATAAAAAGAAATGTACATGAAAATGTAAAGAACCAGGTATCACTGAAGTTTTATGAAAAGTATTTATAAAATAGTTGCTATAAAGTCAAATAACATTTTGATGTTTATTGTATAGTTAGCTTACCTTACAATGACACTTAATAGAAACACACATAACATTTTTTTATACCCTGATTGCTCATTTCTAAATTTCTAGGAAATTTAAGATTACTTGCATTGTTTGCATAAGTGCTTTTTGCTGGTTGAAGTTGATAAATGAAACTATCATATTTTGGATAAAATATTACAGTATTTGGGGACCAGAGCAATAGCACAGTGGGTAGGGCATTTACCTTGCACGTGGTCAACTTGGGTTTTGCACTGGCATCCCATATGGTCCCCTGACTACTTTCAGGAGTAATTCCTGAGTACAGAGCTATGAGTGACCTCTGAATATCACCAGATGTGACTCAAAAAACCAAAAATGTTTGTAAAGCAAACAGTATAGTATTTGAAACTTGATTAAAATAAAAAGAGCTAGCAGGGAGAGTAGGTGAAGGAGATCTATCAGAAAAACACTCCTTAATGGAAAGAGAATTTGCATGATGAGCATTAATTATGTTTCTTCTGTTAATTGGCAAATTGCCCAGAAGTAGCAATGATGTCTGTTATCTCAATCAAACTGATTATATTTTCATCATTGCTATTCAGAAAATAATCTTACTTGCTTGAGAAAGATCTGAGTATCAACAAAAGTTAGCACCTTTATTTTAGAGAAGAGAATGCTAGGTACCCAGAGGCAAGGTGACTTGCTTCAGGTGACCCATCAGAGAGGGTGACTAGCTCCAGGCAGCCCATCAGAGACTGTTCAGGATAGATCCCACACTCAAATCTTTTATATTCAGGTCTGTGCCATTTTTCATGATAAGAACTACATAGCCTTGGTGAAGATTTACAGGTATTTTACTTCTAATTCTGTTGCACAATGGCCAGAAAAAGAATCTTCTCTGTGATTATCATCTATTGTTCCTTCTAGCACTTAGTCCTTGAAAGGCCAGTGACTTCCTCTCTGTGCTATTCCTGTGCCCAGGGCAAGGCAGGGGCTGAGATGACAATGTGCATATCTGTGATGCGCAAATCAGGAGTGATTGATGGGAGGCCACTAATAAAATGTCTCATCTTATAGATGCGGATGGGCCATGGGGCCAGTGATAAAGTGAGACTGGTGGGCTCTGACGTCCACGTAGCCTGGCTGTATTATTGACAGTGGGAGATAGTATTGATTGAACTGCCAAGATGATCCTATTATGCAATTAGAATATTAGATTTGCATTTTTAATTCCTTTTAGAAGAAATTGGCCTGAGGTAATTATGGCAGAGAAATAGTAAGATGGATCCAGTTTCTTTGAAAATAAGAACTCGGAAGAAGCTTTTAGAAATGCAGTCATTATCACAAAGTTTGCCTGTAAAAAGGGGCAAAAGGAAGCAATAAAAAGCACAAAACTGGTCAAAACCAACAGGTTTGTGGAAACTAAATTTACCCATAAAACAACTGGCTATCAGATACAGTTTAGATCAGCCAAAGGTACAGATCTGATTATACTGCACGTGTATGCATGTGTGTATGTGTGCGTGTGTGAGTGAGTGTGCATGTGAGTGTGTGTGCGATATGTGTGTGTGCATGCCTGTATGTGTGTGCACACACAGGCATACACACAGCTTTTTGAGCTTCCTCTTTGGGCCTTTTTTCCAAAATTTTGGCGACAAATTTGATTTGGACACTTCTGTTTCCTTTTGCGCAGCAGATATTCCTATACCTGTCCAGATGTTCTCTGATTTCTCTCTTTATTTTTTTAATTTTTTATTAATATTTTATTATACCACCGTGATATATACAATTACAACGTTGTTCATGTTTGGAGGTTTCGGTCACATGTGTTCCAGCACCCCTCCTTCCACCAGTGCCCATTTCCCACCACCAATGTCCCCAATTCCCTCCCCCTCCCATAGCCTGCCTCTATGGCAGGTTCTTTATCTCTTTTATCTCTCCCCCCCTCTCTCTTTTCCTTCTCTTACATATTGTGATTTGCAATACATACACTTAAAGGCCATCATGTGCATTTTTTTGCCTGTATTTAATGCTCAGTTCTAGGTTGGTATTAGTCCTTTCGACATTTATTCACACCACGTTCCCTTCTCTGTCTTACCTAACCTCCTGACTCCCACACGTTTGTGGTAATTTTCACTTTTTGGTAAGACCTCCTGATCCACGTTTCACCTGACATTGGACTTTGGTATCATAATATGTATATATATATGTATATATACATATATATATATATGTCATGCAAATAAATGCAGTCATTCTATACTCTCTCTCTTTCCTTCTGACTAATTTCACTCAACATGATCCTTTCCATGTCCATCCATTTGTAGGCAAATTTCATAACTTCACTTTTCCTAACAGCTGCATAGTATCCCATTGTGTAGATGTACCAAAGTTTCTTTATCCAGTCATCAGTTCTCGGGCATACTGGTTGTTTCCAGGTTCTGGCTATTGTGAAGAGTGCTGCTATGAAAATAAAATTGTGGATGGTGTTTCCGCTGTGTGTTTTTGACTTCCCAGGGTCAAATGGGAGCTCAATTTCTAGTCTTTGGAGGAATGTCCATATTGTTTTCCAGAAAGGTTGTACAAGTCAACATTCCCACCAACAATGTATGAGAGTCCCCTTTCCCCACATCCATGCCAGCACTTGTTGTTTTTGCCCTTTTGCATATGGGCCAGTCTCTGTGGTGTGAGGTGATATCTCATTGTTGTTTTGATTTGCATCTCTCTGATGATTAGTGATGATGAACATTTTTTCATATGCCTTTTGGCCATTCGAATTTCTTCCTTGTCGAAGTTTCTGTTCATCTCTTCTCCCCATTTTTTAATGGGGTTGGCTGTTTTCTTCTTATATAGTTGTAGCAGTGCCTTCTCTCTTTAGAAGCTTATTTTCTGTCAGTACTTTTGGGACAATTTGGTTCCATGGTCAATCAAAGGCAGTGCATCTTCTGGAGTGATACTGTTTTGTAAGTTACAGACTTGATGTATCATGCCTTACAGGGAGATCCTTAAACCTAGACTTATTAGCAGATGGGTTTAAAACACAGAATTGCCTCCCGTGGAGCATGAAAAATATTTGCTCCATCAGGGCTGTTTGGGGTGCACTTGTGATCCAAGTCATCCCTGTGGAGGATTTCTGCAGAAGCTATTGAGAGGTCATCTGTAAGAAGTTGTAGCCGCAGTGAGATGACAAGCCCAATGACGTCTGCAGGGTTAGCGCTGGGCTCAGCAAACTTTCTCCTGTAAAGTACCAGAATAGCCATCGATCTTACAAGCTTGAGGGGTTCCCTTAAGTCTTCGGTTTATTGCACAGCATCTGATCACAGGTTCTATTTTATCCATAGAGCACAGCTTGTTGACCCCTGATTGGATATAAAACACAGGAAGACAAACCTATTGCCTTGAGATAATTGGTTAAACACTGTCTGTATTGTAGGTACATGTAATTTCATGAAACACTTAGCTCCGATTTCTGGAGCTTCTAGTATGGGGGAAAATAGACTTGCACCTAGTGACAGCAAAAGTCAGTCATTTGTGACAGGATGGGAAGGACACCCAGCAAAGGGTCAACCATGCTCCTATCACCGCCACTACTCCCTGCCCCCAAACAGCATAGAAACACTGGAACATGGCTAGATTTCCTTGTGACAGACTTTCCATGGTGTGGTGGGGACACAGCTGTAATGGACAATAGATTTCTGCTCAATAGGAGGAAACGTTAGATCCATTTGGCCCCACTTGTCTACTCACAAGGTATTGGCTGAGACCTTGGAAGTTCCTGTACATGCTGGCCATGAACTTGGGTGCTGGACCCTCATAGGGAACCGGGAGAGGGTCCCTTAGAGGATGATGTACACTCCCTGGAGTTATGTGAGCACAGACAGAGAGAGTGTTTCTGTAGCTAAATATGAATAATGCATTTAGGATGAAAGTACCACTTTGAGAGGTTTTAAACAGCCTCTCTGCAGTCTCCCAGAGAATACAAACATCTGTGCAGGGCCCGATGTGTTTCACAGTCTGCAGAATCAAGTGTGGCTGGAGCTTCTTGTAAACTGTCAGAGTCATTGGTTCTCCAGGTTCTGCTTAATTCTGTCATGTGATATGCTTCTTTCCTGATACCACCTGAGTGACTTAAAATAGCAGAAATTTATTTTCTGCTAATTTGGGAGGTTGGAAGTTCCAAAGCAAGGTATCTAAGGGATTTCTTCCTTCTGGAGTTCAGGCACTCTATTCCAGGTCTCTCTCCTTGGGCCTGGTGAATATTGACATTTGTTGACTTGAAAATATGCAATTCTAGTCTTTGCCTTCTATGTTGTTTGTCTGTGGGTCATCTTCCTTTGTCTTCCTCTTATAAGGACACTTGCCATTGGAATTACAGAGGACCACCCTAAATCAGGAAGGTCACATAAGGTTCCTAACTTTAATCTGCAAAGAGTCTTTATCTAAATAAGATCATATTCAAGATTCTGGCAGCCATGACTCAGACATTTATTTTGTAGGGGTCTGCTATTTAGCCCATTATCCCTGATAAATAATAATCTCTACAACTTTCTAGACCTTGTTGATTATTTCCAGTTGTCTACCTAATGGTAATGCATAGAAGAGACTTATTGAGTTTTGGGGCTCATTCCTGTAATTCACGGGAAGAATGAGGGTGCTTCAATATAGGAAAGTTTCAGAAACTTCATTAAAAAAGAGCAAGTTATGACTAGTCTTCATGAGAATCTAGCAATTAGAGTGTTTGTCCCTTAAGCCAGTTGCATCAAGCAAATCTCTCCTTTAGCCCAAAGTGATTATGTCAGCACTGTCACCTACAAATCCAAAAGAGCAAGATAAACAAAGTGAAGGTGTAATTCTCTTGATATCAAATCATTACACCTAATGACTCTATCTAATCAGCAGAAATTCCATTAGCAATTCCCATGATTATCTTCTCCACCTCAGAGCTTCTGAGATGTACCTCAGTGCCCCATGTTCCATTCTAGGGAAAATTGTGAATTGTAAATAGACTTTATTTGATAAGCTTAAAATGGTTGAACAAGATAACACAAATCTATATACTGATAATGAGGAGAGATTAGGGCTTCCTCTTCTCATTGAAGAACCAGAAAAATGGTCATGTCACAAGTTCATAGAAAAGCCAAGATCGTCTTCAGTCATTAGAGTAACAGTGTTGCTTTGATGATCCTAGAGTATTTTCAGCAATTTCTGAAACTGTAGTTTTGAATTTCTGGAGTGACGTTTTGTTTTCTTATTTTAAATGGAATGAGGGAATCTCAGCATTCAGAAACAACAATAGTTACATTTCCTCACTTAGTTCAGTTCAGGAAGCATTATTAAGAAGCTGCTGTGTGCCAGACTCCATGCCAATTTCAGGGATGGTGAGGATGAACATGGTCATTCAGATGAAAGGCAGGATGTGTGTGTGTGTGTGTGTGTGTGTGTGTGTGAAGCTTTCCTCTGAATATCCTAAAGCTTTAGAGTCCTCTAACTATTTTAAAATTGATTTTTTGATGCATGATTCTGAATGATAACCAAGTAGGAGAACAGAAAATGTCAGTCTTAAGAATTGTTAACTTCAAGGTCCTTGTTTTCTTCAACTTCTAGCTAATGAGTATCTCAGTTTTTCTCTCCCCAGATGTCAGAAGAAGTACGAACTATTAAAAGAAGGATGATATTTCCAGTGTACACTACCATTATTTTGGTCTTTGCTATTTTCTGTATAGAATAAAGTTTATGTGAGTGTCAGCAAGTTGAAACTTCAGCATATTCATCTTTCCTGTAACTTCGACCATTTACCATCCCATCTCCCCCCATCAATTGACATCAATAATGTTAGTTTTATGAAGGTTCTCCTATCACTTGTATCACGCGTCTTCCCGTTCATCATCGATTTGCTCTAGCGGGCACCAGTAACACCTCCATATGTCCTGTCTCATGCTAGTAGAGCCCAAGGGCATCTGCCTGCTACAGGAACATAAAGAGCCTCAAACCATTCCAGTATGTCATGGGAATGAGGTCTATAATTGTTACTGGTATTTGGCATATCAAATACGACACAGGTAGCTTGCCAGGCTCTGCTGGAAGGTTCTCCTATAAGAAAGGAAAACATGCTAGAAGCATCTTTTTATTCCCTTCAGTTTCCAGAATGAGTGCTATAGTAGCAGGTATCCTGCAATAGTATTAAAAATCTCCTAATGAAGAAACAGATGACAGTATCTTTAGTGATATAGATTATTTGCACAATATATCAAAATTACGTAGCTGAACATAAAATAAATATTTCAACTATATATAGAGGGCCTGAGAGATACAACAGTAGTTAAGGTGCTTGCCTTGTACATAGTCATGGAACCTAACCCTGGCTCTCTGTGCCCTGCCAGGAGTGATCCCTGAGGTCAGAGCCAGAAGGAAACCCTGAGCATAGCTGGGTGTGGCTCCTAGATGAACAAACAAAACCCAAATATTTAAGTACTGGCTTTTTATTAAAAGTCTCTATCAATATTTTAAAAGTATAACATGAATTGGTCATGGGTTAACTATGTATTACTGCAACCCTAGCTTATCACTAATCAGAAGTGAGTCGTGTGTTATAGGTACTCGTATCTAGTGAAAATCATTGCATAAGAATTAGACAAAGAAAAAGGTGTCAGGTGACAGAGTACTAGAGTTTTACATGACTATCAAAATGTGTACCTTGTGACTTGTCATGTAAAGAAAATAAAGATTAATATCTGCTAGTTTGGAGATGAGAAAGAAATAAAAAAATTCTGTGAATTTATCATGTTTTCATGTTTATTATGTAACGTCTGGACACAGACACATAGTGCAGAGCTGCTACCAGCTCCCCTGTGCCTGGCTGATCATGAGGCACCCAGGAAGGAAGGTGGGTTCCAGCCCTTGCCCACCATCCCAATAGAGCCTCGCAAGAAGCCAGAGGAACCCCAGACCATGAGGGCCACTATTTTCAACATATGGACTCCACAGCTCGTCAGAGCTCCACCCAAGAGAAAAGTCGATCTCTCCCCATTGTGGTTCATCAGTAAATACATGAACTGCGAGCCTACTACCAAGAGTACCCCACCTGCATGGCAGAGCCTGGCAAGCTACCTGTGTTGTATTTGATATGCCAAAACCCAGTAACAATTATAGACCTCATTCCCATCACCTGAACGAATGGTTTGAGGCTCTTGTTTTCCTGGAGAGAGCAGAGGGTCTTGGGCTACACTAGCACGTAACAGGACATATGGAGATGTTACTGGTGCCCGCTCTAGCAAATCGATGAACAATGGGAAAACAAGTGATACAAGTGATGTTATTTCTTGATATTAACTTGAATGGGGTGTGCATTTGGCTAGTGTTGTACTCATAATGTTAAAGGGCTAAATTCTGTTTAAGTGTAAAAAAAACTAATGGTGGGAATCATGTACTGCTGCTTGTTAGGGTTAGGGAATACCAAACTCATGTAAGGAATAAGCTCATAAAAGAATTTGTGTGCCCTCTATTCATGCAAATATCCACCCAAACCCTTCCTAATTCTTCCTTTCACCTTCAAGACAGAGACGGTACTACCATGTTCTAATTCAGCTCCTGATATCATTCACCAGTTACCATATTTTGTAGCCAGGTGATATTGTAAGAATATCTAGTCCCAGAACATTCGAAATGAAATTTAATTTAGAGATTTACCACAGTAGCAATCTCCTTACTAGTTAGGAAGCAGGGGCACAGAGAAGACCCTCAGTGTCAGAGTTATCCAGACATAATAGGAAGCAGAAGACAGGACTCCAGATTCTTTGGGGTTTAAAAAATATTAGAAAAGAATGGACTGGGAAAGTTACAGAAAACAAACAGTGTTATCAGTTAGAAACCTCTCAGAGCCCAAAACAATCTAGGAATTTCAAGAACAGGGCTTTTAATGAAAAGAATTGTTTGGACAGGTGACGTTAGTGCCAGAGGACTGGGGGAATCAGTGGTTAGCAGTAAGAACACCACACTCCCAACCCTTCAGCTAGGAGGACAATAGAATGATGTGCCCATAGCCATGAATGATTAACCTGTACCCACAGGGTTGAGACTTGTGGACCAGCATTGAAAGCCCAAACTGTCTGGTGAGAGATGCCAGAATTGTCGGAGGAACTGTTAAAAGCAGAGTAAAACTCTCCTGTCTTCCCTGAACAAGGCTGGTTGGAAGCCAATTGGCACAGAGCATGGCTATTGCAGCTTCCTTGAGTAGAACCTAGAGCACAGCAAGGGTCAAGAGAATCCCCAAGAACAAACTCTCACCAATTCCCTCAGATAGGTAAGTTTAAAACAATTCGTGGTTTTATAACCCACTTAGTGTTTACTTATGCCTCAAAACTGGTTATTGAAATAACCTATGCACTAAGTTCACAGTGATGTTGTGAATGGAGAAGCCAGCTGGGAAGCAAACCCAAGACCGTTCACATTAATAATCAAGAACTGAGCAAACCCATGAACACTTCGGTCTTACCTTGGTTCATCTTCATTCACATCTATCTTGAGACTTTAGATTTTCTAGTCTCTTATCCAAATCCATAGCCTTGATTTTGGGTACTTTTTATCTTCAGAGCTTCCAAGAAGTTGCTTCTATTTGTTTTACAGTTTTGAACAACTGTAGGTATGAAGGAAACATAACTAAAGACAGAAGGGGCAAATGCACTTTGTTTTTAATTGACGTCATATTGATTTCTAACATTATATATGTTTTAGGTGGACTTAAAAACCAGCACTTGTTTATATTGCACTATGCTCTGCACCAAAGGTCTACTGCAGTCACCGCTGTACAACTGACTCTTTTTACCCAATTATCCACATGTTCCTCCCTTCCGTTCTGGTAGTCATTATTTTATTCTTATACTCTAATATGGTTTTTATTGTTTGTTTGCTTTGTTTCTTTATCTAGCACAAACTCAAGAATTTAATGAGCTCAGGAATAAATTTAAAGAACAGAACAAGTACAGAAGACATTCACTTGTATCACTTGTCATCCAGTTGTTCATTGATCTGCTCGAGTGGGCACCAGTAGCATCTCCATATGTCCTGTCACATGCTAGTGTAGCCCAAAGGCATCTGCTCACTCCAGAAACATAAAGAGATTCAAACCATTCCATCAAGTCATGGGAATGAGGGCTATAATTGTTACTGGTATTTGGCATATCAAATACAACACGGGTAACTTGCCAGGCTTTGCCGTGTGGTGGGATACTCTTGTAGTCACATATAATCTTGAACATTTAATGATGAAACGCATGGCTGAAAAGTGGCCACGCGAGCTGGACTGTGATTGGCTCTTCTGCTGGGTGGAGCTCTGACAAGAGGGGAGGCCAGATGTGGAAAATGGCAGCCCCTCATGGTGTGGGGGTTCCTCTGGCTTCTTGCAAGGCTCTGCTGGGGTGGTGGGCCAGGGCTAGAACCCGCCATTCCTCCCAGGTGCCTCATGAACAGTTGGGCACAGAGAGAGCCGGTAGCAGCTCTGCCTGTGTCTGTGAGTCTCTGGATCAGCATACAGAAGAGATTAAAGCTCTAAATAATTTTAAAAAACCCCACAAATTCAGGGTGTGAAGAAATCAGTACGTGAGAGAAAGTGCATTACAGAACACTTCGAAATAGAATAGACCCAAGGGGAGAAGAAATTGGTGAGCTCAAAGATTGATGCCTAGAAATTATTCAGATACAAAAAGAGACTAAAATAAGCTAGTGAAAAATGAGGAAGTTCTACAAGAATGATCTGACTCAGGAAAAACAACATAAGGATAGTTTGAGTTCTAGAGAATGCAGAGTGGGTAAAGTAGCAGAAAGCTTATTTAAAGAAAAGGTAGTTTAAATTTCTCAGATCTGGGGAAGAATCTGCATGAATAATCCATGGAATCATTGCACACCTCATAATTGAAGTGTGGAAGCTCACCAAGACACATAGATGTGAAAATCAGAGGGAAACCAGGGGCATTAGTGGAGGGAAGTGGACAATGGTGAAAGAATTGGTATTTGAACACTGTATACCTGAAAACGAATCATGAATAGCTTTGTAATTTACCATGATTAAATTTGAAATTGCAAAAAGGGTTTGAGTTTTGCTTGGGCGTGCAGTAATTTACAAATTGTGGCCAGAGATGAAAAGTCTAAGTGTTAAGGCACTTACCTTATACATGAAAGGCCTCATTTGATACTTGGCACACCATATGCTTCCTTGAGCACTGCCAGGAGTGATCTCTGAGCATTTCAAGGCATGGCCCCAAAGCACCCACGGTTATATTAGCACTCAGTGATGCATTCCAGGAGAGATAACATTACTGATCCAAGGGGGGTGGGGAGGAGCAATTGAACATCTGTACTTATTTTCACGATCTCACGATCACGATCTTCCCGTTGATCATCTATTTGCTAGAGCGGGCACCAGTAATATCTCCATATGTCCTGTCTCATGCCAGTAGAGCCAGGGGCATCGGCTTGCTACAGGAACAAAAAAGAGCCTCAAACCACTATATTAGGTCATGGGAATGACCTAATATAATTGTTACTGAATTTGGCATATCATATACAACACGAGAAGCTTGCCAGGCTTGCCGAGCGGGAGGCAAACTCTTTTAAAGACCTCCAAATAAAGCATTAATTGATGAACCGCACGCCCGCAGGCGGCCGCAAGACAGACTGTGATGGGCTGGTCTGCTGGGTGGAGTTCTGACGAGAGGGAAGTCCAAAAGTGGAAAATGGCGGCGCCGTGGTGTGAGGGGAGGGGTGGTCTGGTTTGTTGTGAGGCTCTGCCGAAGTGGTGGGCCAGGGGCTAGAACCCGCCATGCCTCCCGACTGCCTCATGAACGGCTGTGCACAGGGAGAGCAAGGAACAGCTCTGCCCCATGTGTGAGAGTCTCTGGACCGCATACCTGGGCCGGATTGAGGAAAAAGCTGCTGCAGGGTGGGTGTCGGTGATCCGGGCTGTACTTATTTTATTAAAATGAAAAATATTTGGGGGGGTCACACCTGGCGATGCTCAGGGGTTACTCCTCTGCACTAAGGAATTATTCCTAGTGGTGCTCACTGGGCCAAATGGGATGCCCGGGATTGAACCCAGGTTGACTGCATGGAAGTCAACATTCTCCCCCCTCTGTACATCGCTCCAGTCCTGCCATGAACGCGTCTTTAATGTCTTTGACTAGTTTTCAGGTATTCCTAGATGCTTTGCATCTGTCACTTTAACTTTCCATTCATGGAAAGTTAGAAACAACGAGCTTGTGCATTAGAAATGATTTTCCCCAATCGACAGGTCTCTGAGATTCAGAATGATCTCAGGTACTTGGTCACAGTCGTAGATTGAGAAGTGGAGGTGCTGTGCTTGGAATCCAGTGAGCTCAACTTGAGAGTCCATGTTCTAATCAATGACTTGTGCTCACTGACCTATGTCAGCTGGAGTATAGACCATCCCCAGGGTGCCCCTCTGATGCCCTGAGCACTGATAACCAGAGGGCTATTGGGGTTGGCAAGGAAACTGTTGATGCTGTGATGAGGTGGTGAGTGCCATATTATTGCAGGGCACTTAGTTGCTAATTGCCATTTAATCACAAGATGAAAATAGTTATTTCTTTGCTCTTTCTACCAAGTGCCAGCAAGATGGTAATTACTTGTGAACTAAGTGCTGAAGATGTGGCTTTGCAGAGTTGGAGCTAAATACCAGACTGGCCTTGGAACCACCACGTTCCTGGCAGCATTTGCTGCCCACATGGCTAATTAAACACATCACTTTGATATCTGATCGCCCACTTCAGCTTCCCGTTACCCTTATGTGATGATTGCTTTCCTGCCTGACCCCTGCCTTCTCAGGAAAACACTTGATTTATGATTACATAACAACATTTGGTCTTGGTATCTGTAATTTGAAAACAATCTAAATTTTTTGAAGAGATGATATGATATTTGAGTCCAACAATTGTGAAACTGAAAAACAAAAACAAGAAAAACCTTTGCATTTGGGATTTTACCATTGAAAATAAGTTAACCTGGGACTCAAGAGATAGTACAGCAGGTAGGGCGCTTGCCTTGTACACAGCTTGGCCAGGAATGAACGATTCTGAGCACAGAGCCAAGACTATCCCTGAGCCCTTTCAGAAGTGGCCCCAAGGAAGGAAGGAAGGAGAGAGATAAAAGAAAAACAGACAGACAGACAGACAGACAGAAAGGAAGAAAGAAAGAAAGGAAGAAAGAAAGAAAGAAAGAAAGGAAGGAAGGAAGGAAGGAAGGAAGGAAGGAAGGAAGGAAGGAAGGAAGGAAGGAAGGAAGGAAGGAAGGAAGGAAGGAAGGAAGGAAGGAAGGAAGGAAGGAAGGAAGGAAGGAAGGAAGGAAGGAAGGAAGGAAGGAAGGAAAGAAAGGCTGGAGTGATAGTATAGTGGGTAGGGTGTTTGCCTTGCACATGGCCAACCTGGGTTCAATCCCCAGCATCCCATATGGTCCCCAAGCACCTCCAGGAGTAATTCCTGAGTGCAGAGCCAGGAGTAACTCCTGAGCATCTCTGGGTGTGACCCAAAGAGCAAAAAAAGAAAAAATGGAAACAAGAAAGGAGGAAGGAAAGGAAAGGAAAGAAAGGAAAATAGGAAAGGAAGGAAGGGAATCAACCTGGATAGTTTGTTTCCTCATTGTTTCTTGTTTATTGGCACTTGCATCATTGAACAGGGGACTAATTTTTGTTTTTGTTTTCTGCTTTTAAAATTTGGAAGTGTGGGGCTGGAGCGATAGCCTAGCGAGTAGGGCGTTTGCCTTGCACACGGCTGGCCTGTGCTGGCCCGGGTTCGATCCCCGGCATCCCATATGGTCCCCTGAGCACCTCCAGGAGTAATTCCTGAGTGCAGAGCCAGGAGTAACCCCTGAGCATCGCCGGGTGTGACCCAAAAAGCAAAAAAAAAAAAAAAATCAATAAAATAAAAATAAAAAAAATTTGGCAAGTGTGAAAACAGAGCTAGATGGCGCTTCTCCAAACATGAAATGAAATGTCCCCTGCTGGTTTGTCTTTGAGGCTTCTTTCTGCTCTGACTTGGGTTGGGTTGGAGTAGGGAAAGTGATGTAGTCTAAAGTCACTCAATAAATGCAGCTCTTGTTTTCTGAATCCCAGCTCAATGTTGTAGATGATATCTGGAGACAGGAAGCCTGTGACCTTCAGAAGATCATTCAGACTTGGGATAAATGGCAGGTCCTCTGCAGAATGGTGGAGTGGTCAATTGTTTGAAGATGACACTGACAGCAGCATTGGAGGAGTTTGGGGATCTGCAAAGTGAAATAAATCAGAAGTGAAAAGAGAAGTGCTAGATGACTTCACCCAGGGACAAGTAAGGACATGGAAGTCAAGAGCAGACAGAGCCAGTAAAATAAGCCAGAGAACATAGTAACAGAATGGAAGTCACCAGAGGGGGGGAGGATAGGAGCGGGGATGGAGGGAGATATAGAATTTACTTTCAAAGGTTCTTAAATAATAAATCTGGCACACAAGTTTCTAAGCAAGAGAGGGTTATTACCTGATACAGTATTTCTGGGGAAGGCTTGGGTAGGGTGTTTGGGCCACACCAGGCAGTGCTCAAGACTCACTGCTGGCTCTGTGTCCAGGTGTCACACCTGGCAGGGTTCAGGGGACCATAGGTGGTGTTGGGGATAGGATGCTGGTTGGCTGTTTGCAAGGCAAGCATCTTATCCTCTGTACCATTGCCCTGGTCCTGTTATGCTATTTTTATTTTATTTTTTAATTTTTCCCCCTTTTTATTGAAACACCGTGATTTACAAAGTAAAAAGGTTTTCATAATATTGTTAATAGAAAGATTCATACTTCAACACTATTCCCACCACCAGTGTGTTCCCACCACCAAAGACCCTCATTTCCCACCCACCCCAATCCCCATGCCTGCTCCATCAGCTGGCACTGATTGTATTGGCCGTTAAAGCACATGCATGGCAATGTTATTGATGAATCCATTTTCTCCTCTATTGCTTGTTATGGGAGAATCTGGCCAAATTCTGTTCTTGAATTTACTTTCTGTGTTTCTAGAACATGGTTGGTTTCACTAGTTTGATGTACTGCATGGCTGCAAGTCACGACATGACTAGGGGAGAGTCACTACATGAGGGGAGAGCCATAGCCTGTGTGTCTGAGTTTCTGCATGATGGCTGACAGCCCAGAAGCAGTTTGTGGATGGCTCCACCAGGCCTACCAGACAGGACAGAGGCAGTGGCGAAGGAAGACCCCAGCTCCATCTCCACGAACACCTGGTGATCTTTGCCACTGTGAATTGCCTACCTGGGCTTGAAAGCAGCTGCTCTGTTGTGTGCTCTGATGAGCAGGGCTTGAAATCGGCTTATCTCTTGGGTGGGGCTCTGATGAGCTGTGGAGTCGGGACATTGAAAATGGCTGTGATTACTGTGAGCGAGATTCCTCTTGCTGCTTCTGAGGCCCTACTGAGGTGGTGGGCTGTTGCTATGCTATTTTTAAAATAATTCTCCAGAGGCTAACGGGAATATTGCGAACAGCAGGTGAAGAGGAAGTTGTGCAGACTCTGAGGTGGACAGGCAGTGGGCAACAGATGGTGATTGGGACAATGTAGAAATCTACAGACTCCCTGGAGTTTAGAGCAGATTTTGTGGAGTACTGGATTTGATACAGTGATGCTACCCAGACGGCAGAGCCTGGCAAGCTACCTGTGTCATATTTGATATGCCAAATACCAGTAACTATTATAGACCTTCTTCCCATGACCTGACAGAATGGTTTGAGGCTCTTTATGTTCCTGGAGCAAGCAGATGCCCTTGGGCTCTACTATCATGAGACAGGACATATGGAGATGTTACTGGTGCCTGCTCAAGCAAATCGATGATGAACGGGAAGACAGTGATACAGTGATACTGGATTTGTAGGGAAAATCTTTGGATGAAAAATATGAAATAAAATATGGGTCAGAGAGACAGTACAGAGTTAAGAGGCAGGACTAGCAGGAAGCCACACTGCCATTGGTTTCTCACAGCACATGGGGGTACAGCCCAGAGGCCCCAGACACCACTGGGGTGGCCCAGAGCATCACTGGCAGGGCTCGAGCAACCCTGTATCCTTGAGCCCCTGCACTAAACTGCAGGGAGGGGCCTCAGGCCTCTTGAGCACCACTTGGGAGACCTAACAATGTTTTATATATAAATCAATTACTTCATGAGCAAAATAAAATTAGGTGTTGGCTTCACCTAAAAGCAAGCAATCAAACTAAAAGCAAGTGCTTAGAACGAAGACCACAAGCCCAGGGCCGTCTCCTAGGGACTCTGCAGGAGCCTTGTGAGGAACAAGGCCAGGAGAAAACACGCTCATGAAGCAACATTCACATTGCAGTTAGTTTACTGACTTGCTTTACTGCTTTTTTTTTTTTGTTGGGACTTCCTGTGGATGGTTTTCCAAGTTGCTTTTGTTTGTCTATTTTTTACTTGGGTTTTTTTTTTTGATCACATCTTATTCAAGGTTTACTCCAGGTTCTGTACTCACGGATCACTCCTGGCAGTGATCAGAGGACATATAAAGGTGCCAGGGGTTGGCTGCACCCAAGACAAGTGCTTGCCCTCGGTCCTGTCTCTTGGAACCCTGGTTTTCTAAGTTCCTTGACAAAAAAAAAAATTCTGCACATGTCCATGTATTTCCACAGTGTACATGATTTTTAGACTTTGGAGTCACAGAATCTCATTAGAAAGAAACTTTGAACCCTATTCACAGGGCTTGTGATGAACTCTGGCCTGGGGTCTGAGAATGTGCATTTTTGCTTAAAAGTTTTATTTTAATGTTCTTGCTGTAGTTTAGGAAGCATGATTACAGTAGCGCTAATATTTATGGTGTTGATGTGCAAATTTAGTTCACTCCATTACCCCAAAGTGCCCATGACCCTCTGTTGGAGGACAGGTTTAGCTATTCTGGGAGTTTTGTTGTTTTGCCCACTCCCAGCTTAATCTACTTAAGTCAAGGTTCATTCTAATGAGACTTCTCTTCTATGTAAATACTGCTAGAGGGTGTGGCACTTACAGAAGTCACCTTGATTAAATAACTTCTGACTTATACATCTATGAAGACTTCTATGTTTTCTATATTGGGCACAGCTCCTCTTTATACCCACTGCACCCAACGTGGGACAGTTAGAATTTACCAGGAGACTACTACCCTGGCTACATTGAGACTATAGGAAGACTATAGGAAGGATCATACTAGTTTGCTCTAAGCAGGCGAGTGTGACCCTTTCAGTACATGAGAACAAGATACTCAGAATCACTCTGGTGCAGATAATAATAAGAAGGACCTTGTGGGTACCATCTAGATTACATGAAGCTCATGAAGTTAAGATGTATTACTTTATATCATCGCCCTCTCTCTCCAGTGTTTTACATAAGAGATAATCTCGGGATTAGTCCTGGGCGTAACCTTTGTTTATACCTGCAATAGGGTGTGGCACTACACTCTGTTTAGAGTTCTTTGTTGACATGCCCCTCCCAGTTGGATTACTTTGGTGTATATAAGGGGCTGACTTGAGGCCCCTTCACCTTTTGCCTTTTGGGCCTTTTGGCTTTTGGCTTTTTTGCTCTTTGGCCTTTTGCTCCTTCTTCTGGGTAGGACTCAGCTCGGGTGAGATCCTCTCTCTTTGGTGGGAGACTTAGGCTCTTTTGTATGGTCTAAACTCAGACCAGAGCTAGAGTTAGTTCATTATATTGAATTGCTGTGGAAGAGCTTTTGCACTATTAAAAGCGATTTTGGAACTGCACCGGACTTGTGAGTTTTCATCTGTTCTCCCGGCGTCCTCGGAGGTAGAAGAGAACCTCTGTCCTGACACTGTCGGGGACCCCGCGGAGTTCCCCGACATCCCTCTACTCTCTCGTTAAGTCACTTCTAGTCTGCTTCTTCATCTCTCTCTCTCAGTTCCTGCACTGTTGGTACAGGAAATACATTACTGCTTGGTAATATACATTTTGTAATGCTGAGTTTGTCATCATTCAATATTGTCTATTCCAATGGTTTATCTCTCATGATAATGAGTGAGATTAACTGGTATTCGTTTTCCTTCTGATCTATTTTACCCTTTAGTTTGATCCATGTGGCAGTTAACTTGAAGACTTCATCTTTTTACGGCTACATAATATTCCATTTTGTAACTATACCACTACTTTTTTACTCAATTCTTTGTTGTTAGGCTTTTGGGTTGTTTCCAGATCCTGGCTATTGCACTTAGTGTTGCAATAAACAGAGGTTAATTTATTAATTTAATTTAATTAAATTTTAATTAAAATACATTAATTTTAGAATTCAAATTTTAACTAACTTCTAAATTATTCTGCACCTTCTCACCTGGGAATCCCAGTCCAAGAACAAGACATTATGGCCCCATTTCTGTCTCCCATCAGAGTCCATTATGGGTGTTTCTGCTTAGACAGCTCTCCAGAATAATCTCTTCAAATGTGGTTCTTCTGGCCCTTCTTCACTAAAAACCCTGTCCTGCCTTCAGACCACAGACTTCTCTTTTGTACTTGGATAGTGGGTTTTGAAGACTGAGATGGAGCAGTGAGCCTGGGAAGTTCCTGAGACCAGGTCTAGAAGCTAAATGAATCACTTTAACTTGTACCTTACTGGTTGGAATTGCTCTACTCTCAGTTAATATACAATTACAAAGATGTTCATGAATGGGTCTCTGTCATACAGTGTTCCAGCACCCAGCCCTCCACCAGTGCGCATTCCCACCACCCATGCCCAAACACTCCCTCCCACCCAACCCCAGTCTGCCCCTATAGCAGGCACCTTTTCTTTCTCTCTCTGTCTCTGTATTTCTCTCTCTCTCTTCTCTTACACTTTGTGGTTTTCCCTAAAGATATTAACAGGTTATGATGTAAGTCTATAAGTGTGTATTCAATATTGAATTCTAGTGTGACATTATAATTCCCCATTCCCCATCAGTCTCCCCCGTTTGTTGCAACTACAATGATCATTACAGTGTATAAATGTGAAAGATCATGGGAAGGACCTGGTCCTAACCTCCATTATTGTCTAAGTCTGTTGTGCAGCCGCTCTGCAGCTGTGCGCTGGCACAGTTGTGGGTCTGGTCTGTCTCTTGCCCGGCTTTGCTGGTTGTGGAGACTTCCAGTCCGCAGCCATGCCCTCCAACATGGAGGTGGAGGAATGGGGGGGGGAGCCCAAATCCCAGCTCCAAGTCTGGCCACTGTGGCCACCCCACAAGTGTCTGCTAATCCTAGGAGCCATGTTGGACTCAGCCAGGGAATGAGCCATTTATCGTCCTCCGAAACTCCATGGGCTGCTCCACATGGGTTGAATGGCGCAGCAGTGGGTCTGGTCTGTTTCTTATCCGGCTTTGCTGACTGTGGAGGCTCCTTTTCTACTGTGGCTGACTTGGAGCGGGGACTTGGGCTCCTCCCCTCATTCCTCCACCTCCATGTCGGCAGATGTGGCTTTGGGCTCGCAACCTCCACAACCAGCAAAAGTGGGACAAGAGACAGACCAGACCCATAGCCGCGCTGATCAACCCACCTGGAGTAACCCGTGGAGTTTGGGAGGGTGGTAAATGGTTCAGTCCCTGGCCAAGTCCAACATAGATCTTAGGGTTAGCAGACATAAAGGGTGGCCACACTGGCCAGACTTGGAACAGGGATTTGGGCTCCTCCCCCATTTCTTCACCTCCATGTTGGCGGTAAGGAATTTAGCAGAATGTAGAGGAAAGGGATAGAAAACTGAAGTTTGTAAAAGTACAATTATTTTTGGTAACATATAAGTTTATGCTCCCCACCCCCACTCCATTTAATTTCTCCTCCACCTAAGATAACATATGAAAATATTTTTCAGCTATTGATAATTAAATGATTTTCATAGAGCAACTTGGATAAACTCAACTCTGCAGTTGAGTGAGGAAGATGTGACTATGTGTTGCATGGGTGGAGATACTGTGAGAGCAGTCAAGGATTTGTATGTCTTGGAAATGAGGCCAGGTTCATATTGGGTTATCCTTGACTGCCAAATGCCAATTTATCCAACACTTGGATCCATAGTGTCTGCCCACACTTCAGGTATGCTGAAAGGTATCTGTCCTTTACCAAGTGGCCAAATATTCTCTCAACTCCTGGAAGTTTCTGGAGATTTCTCTGCAAAGAAATACGCTTGACTCTGAGTTCTAAATTTCCCCTTTCCTCCATACTGGCAGTCACTTCTCTCACATTCCCTATAAAAACAGGCTCCTTCCATGGAGCATGACTGGTATTTTTTGCCTTTGAATACCAGCCATGGTATTCTCTGCAGGGGGTTTCTTTGCCAAGGGATAAAACTGTCTCAGCTTTGGGTGTACTCCTGGGGAGTTCTCTCTCTGTCCTTGGTTCTCTCTGTTCTTGGTTCCTGAGTTCATTCCTTTTCGTCACCTCAGACATCGCTTCTTCCTCTTTGCTATCAGCTCTTATTTTAGTGTTTTCTTTTAGTCCCCTTTGAACAGTTAAGCACTTTTATAATAAACATTTGTTTAGATTATAGTTTCCTCATTAAAATAAGCAGAGTAATTTGTCTCTTGACCTTGGCAGATTTTGAAATGACCTCCCAGTTAGTTTTGATGGAAAAGACAAAGTTAAATGTCTATATTCTGAACTAAAAAAAATTGGGCTGAAAATTCACTAGCATAAAACTCACTTCCTTCCATCCCTGTCTTTATTCTTTCTGCTCAAAACCATGTTTTCTGCAGGGAGAAAGGCATTCATAGCAAAGATCCAATTGGAAGTAGATGAAGGGTGTTTAAGACTCAGATTTCTAGGTTCTAGGGTCTAGAGTTCCCCAACCACTGGGGAGGGCATCCCTTGGGGAAGGCCCTGGGCAGGATTCCTGAATTAGCCTGAGGGCATGAAAAACACAATGGAAACACATGTCATAGTCACCTGAAACTAGTCTTCCTCCTTGGACTCTGGCTTCTCTGTCTCTGGGTGAGAGCAGAAATTTAGCCTGAAAACTCCTATAAAAATCATGTCGGAATCTCCATGACATAAAATGAACCATTTTTACTGTGTAAAGTAAGTGGCATTAAATACATGTATAATGTTCTAGAACATTCTAGAATATCTTCTGCCTAGTTTCAGAATATTTCCATGATCCCAGAAGCAAAACCTACACCCACTAAGCCTCATCCCTCCTCCCTTCATCCCTTGACAACCATTGATCTTCTATCTGCATCTATGGATGAGTCTTGTTGGAAAGTTTCATAAGAATAGGAACAGATAACATGTGCTTTTCTGTCTGGCTTCTGCCACTTAGTGACTATTTCAAGGTTCTGCATTATAACATGTATTAGTATTTCCTACTTAAAAGAAGTCTTCATAATATGTTCACCAATTGCTCACCAGCAGATGGATGGATAAACACATTGGTATATGTACATGCCAATTCCTTTTAAAAATAATTTCTAAATGATTTCCCCAAGTGGAAGTGGTAAATCATAGGTCTACTGCCACCAATATCTTACTTTGAGCGAATGAGATTTCCTGAAAAAATTACTTTGAACTGAAAGGACTAAAGATAATTTCAAGGAGGCAGGACTCTAAAACTATAGAGTGCTGGGGGAAGGATGAGGATAGAATAGCCAATTGTAATTTAGGAGTGGTCTAACTGGCTTCATGTTTAAGAAGTTATTCTTAAAACCTGCAGAATCTAGAAACAACTCGACTGATGGAGAACATGACTGGATAAAGGAACTATGGTATATCTACACAATGAAATACTATGCAGCTGTTAGGAAAAATGAAGTCATAGAATTTTTCTATAAATGGATGGACATGAGTGAGTAACTCATGCTGAGCTAAATGAGTCATAAAGAAAAGGACAGATATAGAATGACTTCGCTCATTAGTAATCATATATACATCACTTGTCTTCCTGTTGTTCATCGATTTTCTCGAGCAGGCACCAGTAACATCTCCATATGTCCTGTCACATGCTAGTGTAGCCCAAGGGCATCTGCTCCCTCGAAGAACATAAAGAGCCTCAAACCATTCCATCAGGTCATGGGAATGAGGTCTATTAATCTATAATAATGAGGTATTATAGACCTCATGTATACATATATATCCAAATATATATCCAAGGTCGGGGAAAATAGGGGCCAGGAGGACTGGTCAATGGTTGGATCTACCACAAGCATGTGGAGGACAGAGGGTAGATAAGATACAGAGGGGACCAGTATGACAATGATATTTGGAAATGGTCACGCTGGACTAGAACTGAGTGTTGAAAGTAAAGTGATACACATGATAATGCTTCAGTATCTGTATTTCAAACCACAATGCACAAAACAAGAGAGAGGGGAGAGAAATAGAGAAGAAAAAGGCCTGTTATAGAGGCATGTTGGAGGAGGAGACGGAGGTGGGAGGAAAACTGGGGACACTAGTGCTGAGAAATGTGCACTTGTGGAGGAACAAGTGTTGGAGCACTGTATGACTGAAATCCAATCATGAATAATTTTCTGATGATCTCTCTCAAGGTGATTCAATAAAATATTTTTAAAAAGTTATTCTTATAGAATTAGTCTTATTGGATATAACATTTAAGCCCTAAATGTAGAACTAAACTGTACATATCTCCTGTTCTCTAAAATTAGTGTGCTAAAGGGTTTCTGGAGGAGAGGTCTGCCCTCTTTCTAGTCAGCCTACCTCAGGACCAAGTCTTCACTATCACTGTATCACTGTATCACTGTCTTCCGTTTATTATCGATTTGTTCGAGCAGGCACCAGTAACATCTCCATATTTCCTGTCTCATGCTAGTAGAGCCCAAAAGCATCTGCTTGCTCCAGGAACATAAAGGCCTCAAACCATTATATTAGGTCATGGGAATGAGGTCTATAATTGTTACTGGTATTTGGCATATCAAATACGACACCGGTAACTTGCCAGGCTTGCCGTGCGGGTGGCATACTCTTGTAGTCACCTCTAAATACAGCATTTATTGATGAACTGCGTGGCCACTTGCGGCCCGCAAGCCGGGCTGTGATAGGCTCGTCCGCTGGGTGGAGTTCTGATGAGAGGGAAGTCGGATGTGGAAAATGGTGGCCCTCATGGAGTGGGGGATCGCCTGGCTTGATGCGAGGCTCTGCTGGGGTGGTGGGCCAGGGCTAGAACCCGCCAAGTCTTCACTAAAGGAATACTTTAACTGGAGAGCGCTCCAGCTCATTGGCTTCAAATGGGTATAAGAAATGTGTCTGAAGGAAACTGATCCCATGTTACTGCCTGGTGATCCACTTACCACAGAAAGCACAGTCTGTGCTGAATTGAATTTCCACTCCTAATATGGGACAATAAAATATCTCTGAAAGGAAATAGTCCAAGAGTCAGAGAGACAAATTTCCCTCTTCATTTTCATTGGGAGTTAATTTGCTGGCAATTACAGTCTTTACCATACACTTAGAGCCTCATTCATTTACACTCCAGGAAGAAGAATGACTCTTTATCACTTTTTTATTTAAATTATTGATGCTTGAAACCATGAGCAACTCATTTCCTGCTTTCTCAACATGGGTAATTGACTAGCTCAAGGCAGGTGTGGGTTTGAGGAAACTGTTTAGTTGGCATGAGGAGTGATTGCTGAGGGACCAAAGCTGTTAATTTTGCCCACAGATAATTATCAGTCACATAACAGGCTAGTCTTTACACTGGAGCTCACAGGTGGCATTCTATCTACATATGTTTTCTGAGGTAATCAATGAGGTTGGGGTGTGGGTTATCTCTATAGGAAAATAAATGTACATAAGTAAGTTCTATAGTACCTAAAGATCTGTTTTCCTGTGGGCATCAAGCTAGTGATAAATTATCTCATCAAATTCTGGGTGGTTCATTCTTAGGAAGACCAGATAGAAACAACAATAAAGGGAGAAGTGACAAATCAAATTTAAATGAGGAAAGTTGCATAGCCACCAATATCGAAAAAAATTCAAGTTGTGAATTGAGGCCCCATTCACTCTCAATGGAACAAACATCTCTGAATGCAGGCAGCAGTTATGTGTACCTAGGTCGAGAAATCAACATGATGAAAAACCTAAAACCTGAGCTGTGCAGGAGGAAGGGAGCGCCATGGAATGCCTTCAAAGGCATCGAAGAAATAGCTAAAAGTACAAAGAACCTCCAACTCCGGGCACATCTCTTTGACTCCACCATTCTCCCTGCATTAACATACGCCTCAGAGACCTGGGCCCTATGAAAGCAGGATGAGAATGCTATTCGGGTCTCCCCACAGAGGAATTGAAAGAGCTATGCTTGGAATATCACGCCTCACTCAAGTGAGAGAAGGAATCCGGAGTTCTGACCTCCGTCGCTATTCCAGAATCAGGAACGCTGTCTCGTTTGCCAAGGCATCGAAAATCAGATGGGCTGGACATGTAATGCGATTTGGAGACAACCGCTGGACTAGAGCCGTTACCGACTGGATTCCACGGGATGTCAAAAGATCACATGGCCGCCCACCTACAAGATGGTCAGACTTCCTTGTCAAGACCCTGAAGGAACGGTTTGAGGCTCTTCATATTCCTGAATCAACCAGATGCCATTGGGCTACATTGGCACGTGATAGGGTCCAATGGAAATGTTACTGGTGCCCGCTCGAGCAAATCGATGAATAACTGGGATTCAAGTGATCAAGTGACTGTCATTTACAAAATTGTTCATAATCTATTGTATTAGGTTTTCTGTTTTCCAACACCAATCCAGCTATTGATGGCCTTCCCTGCACAAGCCTACCCCCTTATCAGGCTCAAAGTAATTTAAAGTGCTTTTCATAACATGTATTTCATAATGGTGTTACTAAAGCCATTGTCTGAGGATATACTGAGCAGGTTGGGGCTAATCAAGCCCCAAACAAAAAAGTATTATTGTTTTTTGTTCATTGAGCTTAGTGTCCTTCTATGCAACGTTTCTATCTAATTTCCTGTGCTCCTACTAGGCTGTCAGTACTGTGAAATTTGGAGATGTTACATGGCCACTTATGCAGCCACATGATGCAGGAGCTATGGAATTGGGATGACACAGCACCATTATATCTCAATTGAGCTGTTTACATTCCGGCAAAAGTAAGCTGTGGGTGGAGTGCTGGACCTTTTGACAGCATGAAAGATATCTCTGTTGCTAACCAAATTTTCTTCCATTATATCTCTTTCAATGACTCTAATGATACATCAGTATCACTATCACTATCTTCCCTTTCATCATCGATTTGCTTGAGTAACATCTCCATATGTCCTGTCTCATGCTAGTAGAGCCCAAGGGCATCTGCTTGCTCCAGGAACATAAAGAGCCTCAAACCATTATATTAGGTCATGGGAATGACCTAATATAATTGTTACTGGTATTTGGCATATCAAATATGACACGGGTAGCTTGCCAGGCTTGCCGTGTGGGTGGCATACTCTTGCAGTCACCTCTAAATACAGCATTTATTGATGAATCTATAAAACAAGCTAGGAGAAAGGAGAAGGGGGCTTTTTTGGCCATTTGGGCTCCTTTTTTACTCTCTGCCTCTCCTCTCTGCTCTCTTTCCTGTTAGGCCTTAGCAGGTGGTAGCAGGTCTTAATATATCTTATTCAAATTCTGTTTTATTTTTGGGGGCTACCATACCTGAAAGTGCTCACTGGACTATACCTGCATGTGATCAGGGGTATATTTCACTCCTGGTGATATTAGGGAGACCGTACAGAAAACAAGGGTTCAAATTTGAGTTGGCTGAATGGAGGACAAACCCTTAATCCAAATACTAGCCCTCTAGTCTCTCACATCTTATTCTAATTTTAAGCAATTTTAGAATTTGGTCTTTGGGAATGGAATTAGAAATTTTAGCTTTATGCTTCAAATCCTCATTAAAGTGTTTCTTGTCATGTTTGTTTCCTTTGACTCATGGAAATGAAGTTCTGTTACTAATGTGATAGTTCTTTATCTGATAAAGTATTATGATTCTATTTTTCTTTTTTTCCCATTCATCTGTTCTGGAGAAAGGTCCCCACTTAAAATTATACTACTTATAACGCATTGTAAATCTTTGGACTGGCATTTATACACTTGTAAAGCCAGTGTAAAGTGTGGCTTAAAAATTCAAAATGTTTAAAAAGGAAAAGCAACTAAAGATTTACTTTTCAGTAAATCTTTTCCATCATTGTTCTGTAGTGACGAAGGAAGCAGTCATAAGCAAAGTTATGGTGACCTACTGCCATCATTCAATAATTTGGGGTGGAGCAGCAATAAGGGGGATAATGTTTCCAATGTGCCGCTACTTTCATCTGCCTCTTCTCATGACAGGTCATAATCCCCCTGAAGAATAAAGTCAAAAGATCTCAGCCTGCAGTCAGCTCCCACTCCCACCGCTCTCTCTGTATCCCCTTCACGTCTGTGACTGATGCTTCTCTAATCATCCCTTATGTAATTTCCCCTTCAAGTCAACTGGTTTGTTCAAATATGACAGAGGCTCTTCTGGATCATCTCTGTGTCCAGAACCTTCCTAGGACAGTGCTGATGACAGCATTGATCTGATCAGCTTTGTGGAACCCACAACAGCTTAATATGATTTCCCATAAGACACTTAACTTGCTCAGGAGAATAGTTCATAGTAACATTGTGTTGGAAATAGATGTGGTTAGGAGGGAAGCCTTGTCAGAGGTCTTTTAGAGTCTGTCTGAGTGAGGAGGAAGTAGCAACGGGCTTAAACCTCTTATAGGTTTAAGAGGGGAAAAATAACAATTCTACTCCCTGTTATTTTCTTTAAAAAAGTACCCTCAAGTTGTATTGACTTACCATTAGACAGACAGATGATCTCTTTGCCAGTCTTAAATCATGTACTTGGTTGCTCTCAGATTTATCTTTCAGACAGCCTCCACGAAGGTGAGTAGTGGGACTTCATGTAAAGTGGGGCATAGGAGGGGGTGACAATGAGCAAGAATATAATTATCTGATCTTTGGGGCAAAATGTTCATGGCCTTTAGAATATCCAGGTGGAATTGGTCAACTGGAAGCTGAAAATTCCACTCTCAGAAGAAGCCAGAAGAAGGGATATAAAATGACTATAAAAAGCACCACAAATATTTTCATGTTGACTGTGGCTTCTAAAGTCTTTGAGGGGGTTTTAAAGCATTTGTTTTTTCACATATTTTCAGCATTAGTCCTGTCATCTTATTTTTTAAAACCAGGTTTGCAGTATCTATGATGAAAATGCTTGCTTAGCAGTCGAACCCATATTAATCACAAATTCCAAATTCATGGCATCAGGATTACAAGGAGTTTTATATTATATAATTAGAAGAAGATTCCAATCTCTGGTTCACTGGCTCTAGAGCGCTATTACGGTCTTGTTATATTTGATAATGACATAGCAAACATTCTATCAGAACTTGGGTATCTGCAGGGAGATTCCAACATGCTTTCATGTTGTCGCAAATCAGAAGCAGCTGCTTCTTATAGAAAGTAAAGCTCAGGTTTGGATGGTCTGGCAGAAAAGCAAACGTGACTTTCAGTCTCAAGTAGTGGATTTGGGGTTTTGATCAGCAGATTCAACTAGCACCCCCTCCCCCAGATTTATTTTATTTCTTTCGACTTCTCTCAAACTGAAAACTGCATTTGTGTAATGAGCTTTATCATAAGCACTTAGGCATTTTATAAGCCAAGGGTAAGCATTATCTGGAGACTTTTACATACTGAAGAAAACATACACAGACAATGTAATTTAAATACCCCTTCACCCCCTTCGAGGCGGAATCATTAAATAGAGAAATGTTATTATTGTTAGTCACTCAAGAATGGAAGCTTCAAGTGCTGAGCCTACAACCTTCCACAGGCCTGTGATGACATGAAACTGCTGCAGAAGAAACTACCGACGAACCAGGGTATTAGCTTCATTGATTTTCTGAAAATGGGAAAGGAAAAAAAAGTGCTCAGCTAAGTCCAGGAAAGAGATTTAATACAACTGTCTTTTAATAATATTAACTTTCCTACAATCAATATTTTCTCCCCCTCGTATTATACTCTGGGTTTCTACACACCAGTTGCTATGCAGGAGAGCAGGGATCAATAACAGCCTTACCTTCTTGGGAAACTCTTTCAAAGGATTGCATAATGGAGCATAGATTAGGCAGTGAAATTGAATTTTAAGTACACTGACATTATGCTACTATCGTCTTCAACATGGGGAATATAGATCGTGCTGGGGCCCATGAGGATGGGAGGCCCTGGGTGAGAGGTGCCACTTACGGATCCAATCTGCACTCAGAACACCAGGACTGTTTAACAAACGCTCAGTGCATGTGTTGGGCAGCTCCTCGTTTGATCTTCTAGCTCTCAAGAAGCCTGGGGAGCTTGGTGGTAGAGAATGGTAGCGTGTTCTCTAGCACCCTGGCTTCTAAGACTTGCTAGACCAAGTCTGAGTTAGTCAAACTGTGAGGGTGAAACGCCTTTCAATTTAGCTGTATTCTATTTTAGTTAGGAAAATAGTAAATTATTTCTCAGTTTGTGAAAATAACTGTAGGGAATCATTGAAATTGATTTCTGACAATAGTGTATTACTAATATCTATGAAAACTATTAGATGATCTACACAAGATAGCACCATTACAGATCATTGGATAGGGTGAAGCACACTGGTTGTTGAGTACTGATGATTGTAACAGCTCTCTAACGGCTTGACCTGGGAAATATTCTGGATATATTGATATTTGAAAATAGCAATTGTTTGAAAATTTATATGAATGACTAAGCTTCCTCACTCCTGGGTGTTCATGATATTCTAGATAAATGAAGACATATTTACCCAACAACCTATACTTGGGTATATATAGCTGCTCTAGTAATAGAAGCAAAAATATGAAAATAAATCAGTTATTTTTCACCAGGTGAATGGTTAAGTAAGCTGTGGCCAGTACATGACCTGGAATACTATTCAACAGTGAAAAGGCAACAGACAGTTGACTAAAAAATAACTAATTCTCAAAGACATTATGAAATGAAGTGAAGTGAAAGTGAAAAAAGAAAAATTTTTTAATTTATTTTTTATTACTCTTTAATTTCACTAAGTCACTTTTATATGAAGGGTCCATACTGTATCCCACACTCTAATTAATATCTCAAATTCTGTATTAGGAGGGATTTAGTTTCTTGATATATTTTTCTTAAATATAGCTAATTCTATATTGTGAAGTGAAAAACAGACAGTTTCAAGAAGGCTCCATATATGGCTACATATAAATCCATTAAAATGATATTTTTGGGAAAAGATACAAATGGACCCAAAGAACAGATGATTGCAGGAGATATATGTGGTGTCATAAAACTGTGATTATAAACAGAATTTTTTAAGTATTTTATTATACCACCGTGAGATATACAATTACAAAGATGCTCATAATTGGGTTTTTGAACATACAGTGTTCTAGCACCCATCCCTCCACCAGTGCCCATCTTCCACCACCAATGTCCCTGGTTCCCTCCCCCCTCCCCCAGCCCGCCTCCAGGGCAGGTTCTCTATTTGTTTCCCCTTTCTCTCTATCTCTTTCTCCTTTCCCTCCCTTCCAGATTGCAAATTACAGAATATACATTAAAGGGTTGTCATGTGTATCTTTTGCCTGTATTTACTGCTCAGTTCTAGATTGGTATTAGTATTTTCGACAATTGTTAGTACCCTGTTCTATTTTCTGTCTTATCTAGCCTCTGACTCCCACATGTTTGTGATAATTTCCACCTTTGACAAAACCTCCTGATACATATAAACAAAATTTTTAAGGGTGATAGAATTTTTTACTGCCTGATTGGTGGTGGTCAGGCCACATGTGTATGCATATTAAAAATCACAGAAGTGTATATCAAAGGTAAAAGGAGAACAGTGGTGAAGTTTGGTTGACTTACTCGTTTGGTTGACTTACTCGTTTCCTACACCAAGTTCACTGATCAGAAAGCTACCATTTTGTTCGTGTGATTCATGTCATTGAATCAAAGAAGAGGTATTCTATTTCTACAATCATACTCTCAATACTGCCCAAACATTTTATCATATTATATCAATCGGTTTGGCCCACAAGGGAATAATACTCAGCTCTATCAGCTCAGGGAAAACTTGAAGAGGATGAAATATCCAGTTCAGGGGACCGCAACTCTCTGGTTAGGGGAAAATATCAATGTGAGTGCATTGATCTTTCCTTCATGTGTATCACATGTCCAACAAGACACCAGGCAGTTTGAAGGGATCACTGAACCTCCTTCTTGAAATCTTAACTTATTTCTCTCTGTCTCTCTTTGTCTTTTTCCCAATTTTAACCATTTTCTCCCCTCTGTTTCTCATTCTCTGTCATTTTTTCCCCTCAAAATAAGCTTTCTTCCTCGAGAAGTGAAGAACTTACCTTCTGCTAGAAGTGAAGATTTGGAATTGAGAAAGGAGTCACTTACTCACTTGATCACTTGACATCCCGTTATTCGTTGATTGGGTCGAGCTGGCACCAGTAATGTTTCCATTTGTCCCTGTCACGTACCACTGTAGCCCAATGGCATCTGCTTGCTCCAGGAATACAAAGAGCCTCAAACCATTCGTTCACAGTCTTGATGAAGAAATTTGACTATCCTGTATGTGGGTGGCCACGTGATCTTTTGATGTCCCATGGGATCCAGTCGGTAATGGCTCTAGTCCAGCGGTCTTCTCCAAGTCGAGTTACATGTCCAACCAATTTGATTTTTGATGCCTTGGCAAATGAGACAGCATCCCTGATTCTCTATCGTGGATGGAGGTTGGAACTCCCAATTCCTTCTTTTGCTTGAGTGAGGCGTGATTTTCCAAGCATAGCTCTTTTCGATTCCTCTTTGGGAGACCCAAAAGCATTCTCATACTGCTTTTGTAGGGCTCAGGTCTCTGAGGCATATGTTAATGCAGGGAGAACGGTGGAGTCCAAGAGATGTGCCAGAAGCCAGAGGTTCTTTGTCCTTTTAGTTATTTATTTAGAAAGGAATGAACTATATTTAATGAATGGTAAAATTACCTTTTCTTCCTCTAGAAGTGAAGATTTAGACTTGAACCCAAGGGTTTCCATCTCTAAAATTGTGCTCTAGGGTATCTAGAACATTAAATTTATCTATTTGTGAGAATTAGTACAGAATTGCTGATATTATTTTTTGTGAGTATCTGAGTTTTTATTTTTTTAAATTGACTAGTATTGATTTACAAGTCTGTATGTGTTTAGGTGTACCATTTAGCACCTCTTCAAAATTTATTAGCTGTTCTTAGGACAGTAATCCAGACAGTACCCTCCCTGTCATCCCTCCAAGTGTCACTTCTCTATAAGTGACTGCCACATAAATGACATACTTGTAATTGGACTCAAACAGCTTGCTGTGTAGTCATTACTGACTGCTAACCTACAAAATCCAAAATGATGACCTCATACATATAAAGCAAACACAGTTTATGGCACTAAGTATTAACCCTGATTGAGACACGTATTTCTTGGCTGGCTCTAGCTTGGCCTATCCCTATAGAACTCTTGGTGTAGATTCAGCTTTTCACCTCTATTTCAGTGGGTTCCTTGCCTGTCCTTGTTAAACTGTCCTTGCTTCCCAAGTGAAGGGATCGCCCAATTCATAAATGATCCCTCCTACTGAGAAGTTCCAGAGAGGCGGTAAAGGGCTCGGCCAGCCCCTGACTGAGTCCAACATAGCTCCAAAGGTTCACTCACACGTGTAGGGAGGGGGCCATGCTGGCAGGACTTGGAGCAGGGATTTGGGCTCCTCCTCCCATTCCTCCATCTCCATGCCAGCAACCCCAGAAGAGACATGCCAGACCCACAGCTTCGTGGGCAACCCTGGAAGAGAGACAACCCAGATCCAACCACTCCAGACCCACAGATGCGCCACTTTAATAGTCTTAGACAGTATTATATGTTATAATCAGGTCCTTCCCAGGATCTTTCACATTTATAACTGTCTCTGGACACATCAGAAAAAGCTTTATGAGAATGACCTGCTGGATCAGGAGAAAGAAGAGAGAAGAGCTACTTCTTTTGGAAATGGTATGTTGATTCTCTATGAGGGCCTCCATTCTCCACATCTGAACTTCCCCCTCGTCAGAACTCCACCCAGCAGACCATTTATCACAGCCCGGCTCAAGCATCCGCGCGGTTCATCAATAAATGCTGGATTTAGAGATGACTATAAAAGTATGCTACCCGCACGACAGAGCCTGGCAAGCTACCCGTGTTGTATTTGATATGCCAAATAGCAGTAACAATCATAGACCTCATTCCCATGACCTGATGGAATGGTTTTGAGGCTCTTTATGTTCCTGGAGCAAGCAGGTGCCCTTGGGCTCTACTTGCATGAGACAGGACATATGGAGATGTTACTGGTGCCCGCGCCGAGCAAATCCATGATGAACGGGAAGACAGTGATACAGTGATACGCTGTATAGAGTTCTAGGAAGGGTCTAGCCATGAGCTATCATCCCAGTGAGCCTAGCAAGAAGCCAGAGGAACCCCCACACTATGGGTTCAATCATTCTAAACATCCAGACTCCAAAGCTCCTCAGAGCTCCACCTAAGAGAAAATCTGATCTTTCCCCATTGAGTTTCACCAGTGAATGCTCGAGATGAGAACCTTCTACTGAGAGTATACCACCTACATGGCAGAGCCTGGCAAGCTACCCGTGTTTATTTGTTATGCCAAAAACTAGTAACAATTATAGACCTCATTCCCATGATCTGAAGGAATGGTGCAAGGCTCTTCCTGGAGCAAGCAGATGTCCCTTGAGCTACACTTGCTTGCAACAGGACGTATGGAGATGTTACTGGTGCCCGCTCGAGCAAATTGATGAACAACGGGAAGACAAGTGATACAAGTGATACAAGTGACCCTCCTACTTAAGCCTCCACTTGGCCCATTGATCTTGGCTATGACTGGTAGTGGGAAAGAGAATATTCTTTCCAAAGTCCCGTTTCCTACACAGATAAAGGCATTCTTTCATTTCCTTCTTCAGGAAGAACAGGTTCACTATCTGTTATTCAATTGATGCAAATATCAGCTTTCCTCTTTATGAGGAAAATACAAGACTCAAGTGTCACCAAACACTGAAATGGGAGGAAATAAAGACAATTGATTGTTTTCCTTTCAAGTTTTTCATAGTTGGCCACTGTTCTTGCTGGAACTTTTTGCTGAAATTAGTTAGAATGAGGAATTCCTGTGAATTTGCGATTGGTTTTGTACTCTTAATATAGAAGAGCTGATCACAGCCTGCTCGCAAGGTCGCAAGTGGCGTGCGGTTCATCATTAAATGCTGGAGATCAGAGGTGACTACAAGAGTATCCCACCTGCACAGCAGAGCCTGAAAGCTACCCGTGTCATATTTGATATGCCAAATTCCAGTAACAATTATAGACCTCATTCCCATGACCTGCTGTAATGGTTTGAGGCTATTTATGTTCCTGGAGCAAGCAGATGCCCTTAGGATCTACTAGCATGCGTCAGGACATATGGAGATCTTACTGGTGCCAGCTCAAGAAAATCAATGATGAAGAGAAGACAAGTTATACAAGTGAAGTGATACTCTTAATATAATCCTTATGGAAAGATCAAATAATTTCTGGTAAACTCTCCTATCCTTGAGGATTATCATTATCAATTTAGTCATCATCTCCAGCTACTTAGGGGATTATTCTCTTCAATTCACCCTTTATTTTTATTATTCTTTAATTTTTCTTAGTCACTTTATAATATAACCCAGCCTACAAGGACCGGCCTGCAGAGACCCGCCCTTCAGAGGAGAGTATTTCAAACCCAGGGAATGCTTGAGCCTAAGATACAGGTACACCCGGCAGAGCAGAAACCAGCTTTCCCCGTTGAACCCCCTGCACTCCATGGACCACGAGAGCAACTTCCGACCTGAGTCCACCATCCCGATGGAGCCTCGGAGGAGCCCAGAGAAACCCCACACCTTGCTGGCAGCGATCTGTGTCACAATCCACACTCTGCAGCTGGTAAGATCTCCCCCCAGCATATTAATCCACTCTCCAGCCCACAGATTAATCCAGTCTCCAGCCCAGCTTGTCAGAAACCCAGCCTACAAGGACCCGCCCTGCAGAGACCCGCCCTTCAGAGGAGAGTATTTCAAACCCAGGAATGCTTGAGCCTAAGACACAGGTACACCAGGCAGAGCAGAAACCAGCTTTCCCGTTGCGCGCGCCGCTGCTGTGCGACTTACCTCAAATTACCACAAATATTCTACCCACCCCTCTGAGAGAGTCCCACAAAGTAATGAGAATATAGTGCCCGCATGGCAGAGCCTGGCAAGCTGTCCGATGCGTGTTCGATATGCCAAATCCAGTAACAAAAATGTTTTATTTTCCTGACCCCGAAAGAGCCCTTAATACGGCAGCAGTAAGAAAGGCAAACAAGCAGTGCCTGATAAAATTTCACGGCTGTCCTAGGCTGCCAAAACGAAGAAGGACTAAAATGACTGTCTGTACTTTCAATGCACGTACACTGGCAATGGAAGCATATATTGAGGATCTGATGCTGCAAGCAAGAAAGATCAAGGTGCGACATCATTGGTCTGACTGAGACGAGGAGGCGTCAGTCGCATCATGCTGTATTTGACACCGGAGAAGAATTGTTCCTTGGAACATGTGATGAAAAGAGGCGTCGGTGGCGTTGGTGTCCTTGTCCAACACGAACATGGCTGTCAACATTGATTCATTTGAATGCCTAACAAACCGAATAGGACGATTACACTTGAGGAGATGTGGCCCACTGCCAGCAATTTCTATCTTCATTGTCTATGCACCAACATCCACATACAAAGAAGATGAAATTGAGAAATTCTACATGGAATTGGAGGAGTTCTATAAAAAAGATCACACCTTCTACAAGATCATAGTTGGTGATTTTAATGCCAAGATAGGACCGAGAAGATCGGCTGAAGAACTCCACATCGGGACCCATGGCCTAGAATGGAGCGAACAGGGTGAGAGACTATCTGAGTTCATCATGTCCACCAAGACTATTCATGGGAACTCACAGTTTCAGAAGGCTGAAGCGAAGCGTTGGACATGGGAATCTCCTGGCGGACAGTTCCACAATGAAATTGACCACATCATCTTCAATCGACGGTTTTTGTCTGACCGATGTTGCTGTCGTCCCCAAATTCCAGACAGGATCGGACCACCGTCTCCTTCGTGCAAAAATTCTACTTCCCTAGCGGGGAGAAAAGGCTGCAAAGTTTAAGAAGAGAACTCCCAGAACGACCACCAACTGGGAACTCTTTGGCACCATTGCGGCAACATGGGAAGATACCATCATTGATGACATCGATGAAGAATACAACCGACTGGTTCCAGCACCTCCATGATTGTGCGAAGAATGCCGAGAGAGAAAAACACAAAGGGACGCTTGTCTTCAGAAACTCTTGAGCTCATTCGCCAGCGTGGCAAGGCGCGAGCCTCAGGAGACCAAATGCTAACGTCCAAGCTTGCTAAACAGTGCAGAGAAGCGATAAAAGCAGACCTCCAAAGACAGAAGAGCAGAAATACTGGAAGATGCAGCAGAAGCCGGGAAAAGTATTCGCCAGCCGCCTGTCCTTCGCCAACTATAAGACCAAGATGACTGCCCTCCGGCGCCCTGATGGATCTATCACATCTTCCAGAAAGGCAATGGAGAAGATTATCCAGGACTTCTACTCAAATCTCTTTGATAGCCACATCCACCTGCCCACATACCAAATTCCACAGGATGGATATGTCATTCCCAACGTTCTCCCTTCTGAAATCCGACATGCCATCTCATCGGTAAAAGAAGGGAACAGCACCAGGCCCAGACAAAGTCAGACCCGAACACCTGAAGAATCTGCCGTCGGTACTCATCAATACACTAGCTCGGCTCTTCACACGCTACCTGTCCCAGAATGCAAGGTGCCCTCCCAATGGAAAACCAGCAGGACAGTTCTACTGTTCAAGAAGGGAGACATTCACGACATCGGCAACTATCGCCCCCCATCTGCCTGTTGTCTGTCATCTACAAGCTGTTTACACGAGTCATCCTGAACAGGATTAGCAGAACACTAGATGAAGGACAACCATGCGGGGCAAGCAGGTTTCCCGGAAAGGATTCAGCACAATCGACCATATCCACACAGTAACCAAGCTCATTGAGGTTTGTAGGGAGTACAAGATGCCGCTCTGTCTCACGTTCATTGATTTACAGAAAGCCTTTGATTCTGTGGAGACTGAAGCAGTCATCGAAGCCCTAGTCAAACAGGGTGTTCAAACCCAATACATCAAGATCCTTCGTGAGCTGTATTACGGATTCACCACCAGGATCTCACCATTCTACAAAGAAGTGATCATTGATGTCAAAGAGGGGGTTCGACAGGGTGATACCATCTCACCAAAACTCTTCAGTGCCACCCTCGAGAACATCATGAGACAATTAGAATTGGAAGGGAATGGGAGTGAAGATAGATGGTCGGCAGCTACACCACCTCCGCGCTGATGACATCGTTCTAACAACACCAAACATTAGCCAAGCGGCACAAATGCTGGCTGACTTTGACCGAGAATGTGGAAAGAGGTAGGTCTACAGCTGAATCTGAAGAAAACTATGTTCATGAGAAATGAACTAGTTCCAGAGGCCCCATTCACTCTCAATGGAACAAACATCTCTGAATGCAGCAGTTATGTGTACCTAGGTCGAGAAGTCAACATGATGAGACGACCCTAAAACCTGAGCTTGCGCAGGGAGGAGAGAGGCAGCATGGAATGCCTTCAAAGGCATCGAAGAAATAGCTAAAAAGGACAAAGAACCTCCGGCTCCGGGCACATCTCTTCGACTCCACCGTTCTCCCTGCATTAACATACGCCCTCAGAGACCTGGGCCCTACGGAAGCAGGATGAGAATGCTATTCGGGTCTCCCAGAGAGGCATCGAAAGAGCTATGCTTGGAATATCACGCCTCACTCAAGTGAGTGAAGGAATCGGAGTTCTGACCTCCGTCGCTATTCCAGAATCAGGGAGCGCTCTCGTTTGCCAAGGCATCGAAAATCAGATGGGCTGGACATGTAATGCGATTTGGAGACAACCGCTGGACTAGAGCCATTACAGACTGGATCCCACGGGATGTCAAAAGATCACGTGGCCGCCCACCTACAAGATGGTCAGACTTCCTTGTTAAGACCCTGAAGGAACGGTTTGAGGCTCTTCATATTCCTGAATCAACCAGATGCCATTTGGGCTACATTGGCACGTGATGGGAGTCAAATGGAAATGTTACACTGGCGCCAGCTTCGAAGTGCAAATCGATGAATAACGGGATTCAAAGTGATCAGAGTTGATC
>JAJIBD010027443.1:0-17245 GCA_021461705.1 Cryptotis parvus
TGCTAAAACCATGTTTTCTGCGGGGAGAAAGGCATTCATAGCAAAGATCCAATTGGAGTAGGAATGAAGGAGGGTGTTTAAAGACTCAGATTTCTGGAGTTCTGGGGTCCTGGGAGTTCCACAACCACTGGGGAGGGGCATCCCTTGGGGGAAGGCCCTGGCGGGATTCCCTGAATTAGCCTGAGGGCATGCTGAAACACAATGGAAACATACAATGCTTAGTCACCTGAAACCCAGAGTCTTCCTCCTTGGACTCTGGCTTCTCTGTCTCTGGGTGAGAGCAGAAATTTAGCCTGAAAACTCCTATAAAAATCATGTAGGAATCTCCATGACATAAAATGAACCATTTTTACTAATGGCAGAAGTAAAAGTGGCATTAAATACATGTATATTGTTTCTAGAACATTCTAGAATATCTTCTGCCTAGTTTCAGAATATTTCCATGATCCCAGAAGCAAAACCTACACCCACTAAGCCTCATCCACTCCTCCCCTTCATCCGCCGACAGCCATTGGAGAATCAGCTACTGTATCTGCATCATAGGATGAGGTCTTCATTTGGAAAGTTTCATAAGAATAGGAACAGATAACATGTGCTTTTCTGTGTCTGGCTTCTGCCCACTTAGTGACTATTTCAAGGTTCTGCATTATAACGCATGTATTAGTATTTCCCTACTTAAAAAGAAGTCTTCATAATATGTTCATAATTGCTCACCAGCAGATGGATGGATAAACACATTGGTATATGTACATGCCAATTCTTTTTTAAAAATAATTTCTAAATGATTTCCCCCAGAGTGAGTGGTAAATCATGGGTCTGCCCTGCCACCAATATCTTACTTTGAGCGAATGAGATTTCCCTAAAAAAAGGTAAAACTTCACAGACCGAAAAGGACTAAAGATGAAGGCTACAAAGGAAGGACTCTAAAACTATATGGGGAGTGCTGGGGGAAGGGATGAGGATAGAATAGCCAATTGTAATTTAGGAGTGGATACAACTGGCCCTCATGTTGGAAGTTGTTCTTTAAGAGCCTGCAAGAATCTAGAAACCAACTAGGCTGATGGAGAACATGACTGGATAAAAAGGAACTTTATGGTATATCTACACAATGAAATACTATGCACAGCTGGGGAAAAATGAAGAAGTCATAAAATTTTTTTTCTATAAATGGATGGACATGAGTGAGTAACTCATGCTGAGCTAAATAGAAAGTCATAAAGAAAAGGACAGATATAGAATGACTTACGCTCATTAGTAATCATATATCTACATCACTTGTCTTCCTGTTGTTCATCGATTTTCTCGAGCGAGGCACCAGTGCACCTCCTCACTTATGTCCTGTACCATGCTGTAGTGTAGCCCAAGGGCATCTGCTCCCTCGAAAGAGGCATGAGAGCCTCAAACCATTCCATCCCGAGGTCATGGGAATGAGGTCTGACCAATCTACTTAATAATGAGGAGTATTTATAGACCTCATGTACATATATATCCAAATATATATCAAGGTCGGGGAAAATAGGGGCCGAGGAGGGCGGCTAGTCAATGGTTGGATCTACCACAAGCATGGAGGACAGAGGGTAAGATAAGACAGAGGGGACCAGTATGACAATGATATTTGGAAATAGTCACGCTGGACTAGAACTGAGTGTTAAAAGTAAAGTATTACACATGATAATGCTTCAGTATCTCTGCTTATTTCAAACCACAATACACAAAGCAAGAGGGGAGAGAAATAAGAGAAGAAAAAGGCCTGTTATAGAGGCATGTTGGAGAGGAGGCGGAGGTGGGAGGGAAAGCTGGGGACACTAGTGCTTTTGAAATGTATGCACTATTGGAGGAACAAGTGTTGGGCACTGTATGACTGAAATCCAATCATGGAATAATTTTCTGATGATCTCTCTCAGTGATTCAATAAAAAATATTTTTTTTTAAAAAGTTGACTTCTTATAGAATTAGTCTTATTGGATATAACATTTAAGACTAAATGTAAGAATTCGACTGTACATATCCTGTTCTCTAAAATTAGTGTGCTAAAGGGTTTTGGAGGAGAGGTCACCCTCTTTCTAGTCAGCCTACCTCAGGACCAAGTCTTCACCTATCACTGTATCGCATCACTGTCTTCCGTTTATTATCGATTTGTTCGAGCAGGCACCAATGGCACATCTCCATATTTCCTGTCTCATGCTAGTAAGAGCTTTAAAAGCATCTGCTTGCTCAGAAAGGAACATAAAGGCCTCAAACCATTATATTAGGTCGTAAGTAAGGAGTCTATAATTACTGGTATTTGGCATATCAAATACGACACCAGGTAACTTGCCGAGGCACCGTGCGGGTGGCATACTCTTGTAGTCACCTCTAAATACAGCATTGTTGGTGATGAACTGCGTGGCCACTTGCGACGGCGCGGCCGAGAGCTGTGATAGGCTGCGTCCCCGCTGGAGTAGAGTTCTGATGCAAAGGAGGAAATCCGGATGGCATGGAAAATCGTACGGCCCCTCATGGAGTGGGGATCGTCTGGCTTGATCTGCGAGGCTCTGCTGGGGTGGTGGGCCAGGGCTGGGAACCACGCCGAGTCTTCACTAAAGGAATACTTTAACTGGAGGCGCTCCGCTCGTGGCTTCAAATGGGTATAAGAATATTAATACCGGAAGAGCTTGTTGATCCCATCTATTTTACGGTGATCCACTTACCACAGAAAGCACAGTCTGTGCTGAATTAATTTCCACTTTCCTAAATATGGGACAATAAAAGCCATCTCTGAAAGGAAATAGTACAAGAATTAAGAGGGGAACCAAGATTTCCCTCTTCATTTTGGATTGGGAATTGAGAAATTTGCTGGCAAATTCTTCCCGGTCTTTTTACCATACACTTAGAGCCTCATTCATTTACACTCCGGGAAGAAGAATGACTCTTTATCACTTTTTTATTTAGAATTAGTGAGTAAGCGAAACCACCAGGCAACTCACATTTACTCCTTTCTCAACATGGGTAAATTACATTCAGCTCAAGGCAGGTGTGGGTTTGAGGAAACTGTTTAGTTGGCATGAGGAGTGATTGCTGAGGACCAAAGCTGTTAATTTTGCCCACCGGAATAATTTATCCAGTCACATAACAGGCTGGAATCTTTACACTGGAGCTCACTGGTGGCATTCTATCTATGATACAGAATTGGCTGAGGTAAAAAATTAGGTACCAGTGAGGTTCATCTCTATAAGGAAAATAAATGTACATAAGTAAATTCTACTTGGTACCTAAAGATCTGTTTTCCTGGCTGGGCATCAAGCTGGTACAGGCCAGATTATCTCGTCAAAATTTCTGGGTGGTTCATTCTTCCGAGGAGGCCAGATAGAGAGCAGCTTAATAAAGGGAGAAGTAACAGGCAGGTAAATTTAAATAGAGAAAGTTACTGTAGCCAACCAATATGAAAAAGATTTCAAGTTGTGAATTGAGGCCCCCATTCACTCTCAATGGAACAGCCATCTCTGAGATACACGAGCATGAGTTATGTACCTAGGTCGAGAAATCAGCTGCGTGAAAAACCTAAAACCCTGGGCGCTGTGGGGAGGGGAAGGGGAAAAGTCATGGGATGCCTTCAAAGGCATCGAAGAAATAGCTAAAAGAAAGTACCGGGAGCGCCAGCTCAAGGGACCATCTCTTTGACTACACCATTCTCCTGCATTAACATACGCCTCAGAGACACCTGGGCCTATGAAAGCAGGATGAGAATGATATTAGAATGCCTCCACGAGAGAGGTGAAAAGAGCTATGCTTGGAATATCCCGCCTCTACTTTCAAGTGAGAGAAGGAATCAGGGTTTACGACGCATAAAGTGGCTATTCCGAGATCCCGGGGGGCTGTCTGGATAGCACACTTAGAGGCATCGAGAAATCAGGTAGGCTGGACCCCAAATGCGATTGGAGACCAAGCTGGACTAGAGCCGTTGCAAGGCTGAGATTTCTCACGGGATGTCAAAAGATCACATGGCCGCCCACCTACAAGATGGGGTCAGACTTCCTTGTCAAGACCCTGAAGGAGCGGTTTGAGGCTCTTCATATTCTCGGAATCAACCAGAAAGATGCTTCGCATTGGGCTACATTGGCACGTGATGAGATCCCAATGGAAATGTTACTGGTGCCGCTCGAGGCAAATCGATGAATACTTGGGATTCAAGTGATCAAGTGACTGTCTCATTTACAAAATTGTTCATAATCCTGAAAGCCAGCCCCATTAGAGTTTTCTACGACTTCGGCTTTTAATCCAGCTATTGATGGCCTTACCTGCACAGAGCTACCCCCTTACATCAGGCTCAAAGTAGTTTGAAGTACTGCCTAACATGTATTTCATATTGGCGTTATTTGCTAAAGCCATTGTCTGAAGATATACTGAGCAGGTTGGGGCTAATCAAGCCCCGAGCAAAGAAGTATTATTGTTTTTGTTCATTAGGGGCTTGTGTCCTTCACATGCAGCGTTTCTATAATTTCCTGTGTGCTCCTAACTAACATTATTTTTTGGCAATTTGGAATGTTACATAACCGCTTATGCAGCCATGAAGTGCAGGAGCTATGGAGATTGGGATGACGGCGCACCATTATATCTCAATTCAGAGCTGTTTACACATTCCGGCCAAAAATGTAAAGCTGGCCGAGATTCGGGGTGCTGGATACTTTTGAACCAGCATGAAAGATATCTCTGTTGCCTAACCAGGTGCTGTACCACATTATATCTCTTTCCGGCGACTCAAATGATGCATCAGTATCACTATCACTTTATCTTCCCTTTACCATCATCGATTTGCCGAGTAGTATCTCCATGTCCTGTCTCATGCTAGTAGAGCCCAAAGGGCATCTGCTTGCTCCAGGAACATAAGAGGAGCCTCAAACCATTTACTCTAGTAGGTCATGAGGCCACAGCTCCATATAGACTCTGATACTGCTTATTTGGCATATCCAAATATGACCACGGGTGCTTATAGGCTTGCAGAGTAGTGTGGTGGCAACATACTCTTGCAGTGCCTCACAAGGCACATTCTATTGATGAATCTATAAGGAAACAAGCTAGGAGAAAGGAGAAGGGGCTTTTTTGGCCATTTGAGTACTTTTTCACTGCCTTCTACTCTGCCGCTCTCTTTCCTGTTTAGGCGCCCAGAATTTGGTAGCAGGTCTTAAACATATCATATTCAAAATTCTGTTATTTTTTGGGGGGCTGCCCCACCCGCAAGTGCTCACTGGACCCCGCCTGCACGCTGTGATCAGGGGTATATTTAACTCTAATGCCGAGGGAACCCATTACAGAAAACAAGGGTTCAAATTTGGAGTTGTATTTCCCGAATGGAGGACCAGGCTTCACTTAGAAATCCAAATGCAGCCCTCTGGAGTACTCGCCATCGCATTACAATTTTAAGCAATTTTGAAATTTGCGATTCCTTTGCCCCAGGAATTAGAAAATTTTAGCTTTATGCTTTAAAATCCTCATTAAAGTGTTTCTTGTCATGTTTGTTTCGCTTTGACTCATGAAATGAGTTTGTTACTAATGTGATACAGTTTCTTTTTGTCTAGTAAATATTATGATTCTATTTTTCCACTTTTGCATTTCATCTGTTCTGAGAGAAAAAGGTCCCCACTTAAAAAATTACATACTACTTATAACGCATTTGTTTAATCTTTTTGGACTGGCATTTATACACTTGTAAAGCCAGTGTAAGTGTTAAATTCAAAGGCGTCATTTAAAGGAAAGAAAGCAACTAAAAGTTTACTTTTCCAGTAAAAAAATCTTTTCCATCATTTGTTCTGTAGTGACGAAGGAAGCAGTCTATAGAAGCTGAAAGTTATATGAAGTGGAAGCCTACTGCCATCATTCAATAATTTAGGGGGTGGAGCAGCAATAAGGGGGATAATGTTTCCAATGTGCGCTACTTTCCATCTGCCTCTTCTCATGACAGTCATAATCCACACAGAGGGTGGTCGAAAAGATCTCTAAGCTGCAGGTCAGCTACCCTCCCACCGCTCTCTGTATCCCCTTCACGTCTGTGACTGGTGCTTCTCTAATCATCCCTTATGCTTGTTTCCGCTAAACGTCCGCTGGGTTTTGTTGTTCAAAATATGACAGAGCTCCTTCCTGGATCATCTCTGTGTCCGGGAGCTTCTAGAGACAGTGCTGATGCCAGCGTGATCTGATAAACTTTGTGGAACCCACACAACAGCTTAATATGATTTCCATAAGACACACAACACTCAGGGAAGGCAGTTTCACCTGGCCCCATTGTTTGAGAGCCAGGCTGGCCGGTTTAGGGAGAGGGGAAGCCTTGTCAGAGGTCTTTTAGAGTCACCATGTCTGAGTGAGGAGGCCTAGCAGGCTTAAACCTCTTATATAGGTTTAAGAGGGAAAGAAAATAACAATTCTACTCCCTGGCCCATTTTCTTTCCAAAAGTACCCTCAAAGAATTGTGATGACTTACCATTAGACAGACAGAATGATCTCACGCCAGTCTTAAATCCATGTACTTGCTCTCAGATTTATCTTTCAGACAGCCTCCACGAGGTGAGTAGTGGGACTTCATGTAAAGTGGGGCATAGGAGGGGGTGACAATGAGCAAGAATATAATTATCTGTCTTTTGGGGGCAAAATGTTCATATTTTGCTTTTTAAAATATCCAGGTGGGGAATTGGTCAACTGGAAGCTGAAATTACACTCTCAGAAGAAGCCAGAAGAAGGGATATAGAAACTGACTGTAAAAAGACCGCAAATATTTTCATGTTGACTGTGGCTTCTAAAGTCTTTGGGGGGGTTTTAAAAGCATTTGATTTTACCATATTTTCAGCATTAGTCCTGTCATCTTATTTTTTAAAACCAGGTTTGCAGGAAGTATCTATGATGAAAATGCTTGTAGCTGGTCGAACCCATATTAATCCCTGGGAATTCAAATTCATGGCATCCAGGATTACAGGAGTTTTATATATTATATGAGTAGAAGAAGATTACAATCTCTGGTTCACTGGCTCTAGGCGCTATTAAATTATTACATTATGTATTTGATAATGACATAGAAGCATTCTATCAGAACTTGGGTATCTGCAGGAGATTTTAACATGCTTTCATGTTGTCGCAAATCCAAGCATTCCAACTGCTTGCTAGAAGTAAAGCTCGGAGGTTTGGATGGTCTGGCAGAAAAGCTCACGTGACTTTCAGTCTCAAGTGTAGTGGATTTGGGGGTTTTGATCAGCAGATTCAACTAGCACCCCTAACGACATTTATTTTTTATTTCTTTCGACTTCCTCTCCAAACTGAAAACTTGTTGTGTAATGAGCTTTATCACTTAGCACTTAGGCATTTATAAAGCCAAAGGGTAAGCATTATCTGGAGACTTTGCTACATACTAAGAAAACATGCACGAGGCAGTAATTTAAATGCCCCTTCACCCTTAGGCGGAATCATTAAATAGAGAAATGTTACATTGTTGTTAGTAAAAATCAGGGTGTTTGGCTTCAGGTGCTGAGCCTGGCCTTCCACAGGCCTGTGATGACATGAAACTGCTGCAGAAGAAACTAACGACGAACCAGGGTATTGGCTTCATTGATTTTCTGAAAAGCTAGGAAAGGAAAAAAAATTGCTCAGCTAAGTCCAGGGAAAGAATTTACAGCCACAACTGTCTTTTAATAATATTAACTTTACTACAATCAATATTCTCCCCCCCTCGTATTATATACCCTGGGTTTCTACACACCGAGTTGCTATGCAGGAGAGCAGGGATCCAATAACAGCCTTACACCTTCCAGGAAACTCTTTCAAAGGATTGCATAATGGAGCATAGATTAGGCAGTGAAATTGAATTTTAAGTACACTGACATTGTGCTTTACTATAGTCTTCAACATGGGGAATATAGAGATGGAGTGCTCTGGGGCCCATGAGGATGGGAGGCCCTGGGTGAGAGGTGCCACTTCTGCGGATCCAATCTGCACTCAGAACACTTACAGGACTGTTTAACAAGCGCTCAGTGCATGTGTTGGGCAGCTCCTCGTTTGATCTTCTAGTCTCAAAAAACCTGGGGGCTTGGTAGTAAATAATTCGCGTCTTCTCTAGCACCCTGGCTTCTAAGACTTGCTAAAATGAAGTCACGGAGTTTAGTCAAACTGTGAGGGTGAAACGCCTTTCAATTTAGCTGTATTCTATTTTAGTTAGGAAAATAGTAAATTATTTCTCAGTTTGTGAAAGCTAACTGCTTGGGGGAATCATTAGAAATTGATTTTCTGACAATAGTGTATTACTAATATCTGTAGAAAACTATTAGATGATCTACACAAGATAGCACCATTACAGATCATTGGATAGGGTGAAGCACACTTGCTGGTTGTTAAGTACTGATGATTCGTAACAGCTCTCTAACGGCTTGACCTGGGAAATATTCTGGATATATTTGATATTTGAAAATACCACTTGGTGTTTTTGAAAAGAATTTATATGAATGACTCAGCTTCCTCACTCCTGGGTGTTCATGATATTCTGAGATAAATGAAGACATATTTACCCAACAACCTATACTTGGGTATATACTTGGCTGCTCAAGTAATAGAAACAAAAAATATGAAAATAAAATCAGTTATTTTTCACCAGGTGAAGATGAATTAGAAAATGGCTGTGGCCCGAGTACATGACCTGGAATACTATTCAACCAGTCAAAAGGCAACAGACAGTTACGGCTAAAAAAATAACTAATTCTCAAAGAGACATTATGAAGGTGGTGTTTGAAGAGTGAGAAAAGAAAAAAATTTTTTAAATTTATTTTTATTGCTGCTTTTTAATTTCACTTTAGAATCCCGCTTATAGAAGGGGGTCCATAGTATACCCGCTCTAATTAGTATCTCAAATTTCTGTATTGGGAGGAGTTTTTTAGTTTCTTGATATATTTTTCTTAAATATAAGCTAATTCTATATTGGCGAGAGTGAAAAACAAGGAGCAGTTTCAAGAAGGCTCCATGCTTGGCTACATACGCAAATCCATTTAAAAATGATATTTTTGGGGAAAGATACAAATGGACCCAAAAAGGGCACTTGGGCGATTGCAGGAGATGTGGTGTCATAAAGCTGTGATTATAAGCAAGAATTTTTTTTTAAAGTATTTTATTATACCACCGTTTTTGAGATATACAATTTACAAAGATGCTCACATAATTGGGTTTTTGAACATGCAAATTTTTCACTAGCACCCATCCCTCCACCCGGTACCCATCTTCCACCACCAATGTCCCTGGTTCCCTCCCCCTCCACAGCCCGCCTACAGGGGGCAGGTTCTATTTATTTCCCTTTCTCTCTATCTCTTTTCTCCTTTCCCTGCCCAGATTGCAAATTACAGAATATACCACATTAAAGGGTTGTCATGACCATGCTTTGCCTGTATTTACTGCTCAGTTCTAGATTGGTATTAGTATTTTAAACAATTGTTAGTACCCTGTTCCACTGTACACCAATGCTTATCTAGCCTCTGGCTCCATAATTTGTGATAATTTCACCTTTGACAAAACCTCCTGTTACATATAAACAAAATTTTTAAGGGTGATAAATTTTTACTGCCCTGATTGGTAAATTTGGTCAGGCCACATGTGTATGCATGTAAAATCACAAGAAGTATATCAAAGGTAAAGGAGAACAAGAGTGAGGTGAGATTTGGCGATTGACTTACTCCCGTTTTGGTTGACTTACTGCGTTTCCCTACACCAAGGATTCACTGATACGAAATACCATTTTTGTTCGTGTATTGATTCATGTCATTGAATCAAAGAAGGAAGGTATTCTATTTCTACAAATCATACTCTCAATGCTGCCCAAACATTTTTATCATATTATATCAATCGGTTTGGCCCACAAGGGAATAATATAGCTCTATCAGCTCAGGGAAAACTTGAAGAGGATGAAATATCAGTTCGGGGACCGCAACTCTACAATTTAGGGGAAAATATCAATGTGAGGTGCATTAATCTTCCTTCATGTGTATCACATGTCCAACAAGACACCAGGCAGGTTTGGAGGGATAACAGACCTCCTTCTTGAAATCTTAACTTATTTCTCTCTGTCTCTCTTTTTGTCTTTTCCCAATTTTAACCATTTTCTCCCCTCTATTTTCTCATTCTCTGTCATTTTTTTTCCCCTCAAAATAAGCTTTCTTCCTCGAAGTGAAGAACTTACCTTCTGCTAGAAGTGAAGATTTGGAATTGAAAGAAAGAGTCACTTACTCCCATGATCACTTGACATCCGTTATTACGTTGATTGGAGTCGAGCTGGCACCAGCTAATGTTTCCATTTGTCCTGTCACGCATTACCACTGTAGCCCCAATGGCATCTGCTTGCTCCAGGAATACGAAACCTCAAACCATTCGTTCACAGTCTTGATGAAGAAATTTGACTATCCTGTATGTGGGTATGCATGGAATCTTTTGATGTCCCATAGGATCCAGTCGGTAATGAAGCTCTGAATCCAGCGGTCTTCTCCAAGTCGAGGAGTTACATGTCAACCAATTTGATTTTTGATAACTTGTAGCGAAATGGGACAGCATACCTGATTTCTCTATAGTAGGATGGAGGTTGGAACTCCCAATTCCTTCTTTTTGCTTGCTTGAGTGAGGCGTGATTTTCCAAGCATAGCTCTTTGTTTCTCTTTGGGAGACCCAAAAAGCATTCTCATGCACTGCTTTGTAGGGCTCAGATCTCTCGAGCATATGTTAATGCAGGGAGAACGGTGGAGTCAAAGAGATGTGCCAGAAATAATAGAGGAGTTCTTTGTCCTTTTAGTTATTTATTTAGAAAGGGAATGAACTATATTTAATGAATGAGTAAAATTACACCTTTTCTTCCTCTAGAAGTGAAGATTTGGGCGAGCAAGGGTTTCCATCTCTAAAAATTTGTGCTCTAGGGTATCTAGGAGCATTAAATTTATCTATTTAGGGAGATAGTACAAGAATTGCTGATAATATTATTTTTGTGAGTATCTGAGTTTTTATTTTTTTTTTTTAAATTGACTAATTGATTTACAGAGTCTACCAGTATGTGTTTAGATTGTACCATTTAGCACCTCTTCAAAATTTGACAGCTGTTCTTAGGACAGTAATCCAGACACTTAGTACCACCTCCTGTCATCCCTCAATTGTCTCACTTCTCTATAGAAATTGGCACATAAATGACATATACTTGTAGAATTGGACTCAAACAGCTTGCTGTGTGGTCATTACTGACTGCTTAACCTACAAAATCCAAAATGATGACCTCATACATATAAAGCAGAAACACAGTTTATGGCACTAAGTATTAACCCTGATTGAGAACACGTATTATTTCTTGGCTGGCTCACAAGCGGCCTATCCTATAGAACTCTTGGTGTAGATTCAGCTTCACCTCTCTATTTCAGTAGGTTCCACTTGCCTGTCCCTTGTTAAGCTGTCCCTTGCTTTCCCAAGTGAAGGATCGCCCAATTCATAAATGATCCTCCCTGCTGAGAAGTTCAGAGGGGCGGTAAAGGGCTCGGCCAGCCCTGACTGGAGTCAACATGGCTCAAAAAGGTTCACTCACACACGTGTAGGGAGGGGCCATGCTGGCAGGACTTGGAGCAGGGATTTGGGCTCACTCCTCCCATTCACTCCATCTCCAGCCACCAGCAACCCCAGAAGAAAGAGACATGCCAGACCACAGCTAAGCCAGGCAACCCTGGAAGAGGAACCTTGAATCCAACCACTCCAGACCCTGAGATTGCGCCACTTTAATAGTCTTAGACATTATTATAATATTATAATCAAAGGTCCCTTCCCAGGATCTTTCACATTTATGGCTGTCTCTGGACCATCAGAAAAGAAGCTTTATGAGTGACCTGGATCAGGAGAAAGAAAGAAAGAGCTACTTCTTTTGGAAATGGTATGTTGATTCTATGAGGAATTTTTCCATTCTCCACATCGAACTTCCCCCTCGTCAGAACTCCACCAGCAGACCATTTATCACAGCCCGGCTCAGCATCCGCGGTTCATCAATAAATGCTGGATTTAAGGGACTATAAAAGTATGCTACCCGCATGCGGCAGAGCCTGGCAAGCTACCGTGTTGTATTTGATATGCCAAATAGCAGTAACAATCATGAACCTCCATTCCCATGACCTGATGGAATGGTTTTGGAGCTCTTTGTATTTCCTCGAGCAAGCAGGTGCCTTGGGCTCTACTTGCATGAGACAGGACATATGAAAGATGTTACTGATGCCACTCTGTTGAAAGTCCATGATGAGCAGAGGGAGAAAGAACGATGACCATGATACACTGCCCTTATGGGTTCTAGGAAGATGCAGCCATGAGCTATCATCCCAGTGAGCCTAACCGAAGCCAGGAGGAACCCACCTTTTACTATGGGTTTCAATCATTCCTCAGCTCTCCAGACTCCAAAGCTCCTGAAGAGCTTAATACCCTTAGCATTTTCAAGAGAATCACAGATAACTTACGGTGAGTTTCACCAGTAGATGCTTTCGAGATAAAGAGAACCTTCTACTGAGAGTATACCACCACCATGGCCAGAGCCTGGCAAGCTACCGTGTTTATTTATGCCAAAAAACTAGTAACAATTATAGACCTCATTCCCATGATCTGAAGGAATGGTGCAAAGGCTCTTCTGGAGCAAGCAGATGTCAGCAGGCTACACTTGCTTGCAACAGGACGTATCGGAGATGTTACTGTGGTGCCCGCTTTCGGTACAAATTGAGTGAACTTGGGGAGAGAATAAGTGATACAAGTGATACAAGCTGACCCCTCCTACTTAAGCCTCCACTTGCAGCCATTGATCTTGAAAGCATGACTGGTAGTGGGAGGAGAGAATATTCTTTCAAAAGTCCGTTTCCTACACAGATAAAGGGGCATTCTTTCATTTCCTTCTTCAGGAAAAGAAAGGAACTAGGTTCACTATCTGTTATTCAATTGATGCAAATATCAGCTTTCCTCTTTATGAGGAAAATACAGGAACCTAGTGTCACCAAACACTGAAGTGGGGAGGGAGAAATAAAGGCAATTGATTGTTTCCTTTCAAGTTTTTCATAGTTGGCCACTGTTCTTGCTGGAACTTTTTTGCTGAAAAATTAGTTTAAGAATGAGAATTCTGTGAATTTGCGATTGGTTTTGGCACTCTTAATATAGAAGGGAAGCTGATCACAGCCTGCCCGCTTAAGGTCGCAGTAGCCTGCGGTTTCATCATTAAATACTGGGGTCAGAGGTGACTACAAGAGTATCCCACCTGCACAGCAGAGCCTCAGAGAAGACCACCCGTGTCATGTTGTTATGCCCCAAAATTCAGTAACAATTATAGACCTCATTCCCATGACCTGCTGTAATGGTTTGAGGCTATTTATGTTCCTGGAGCAAGCAGAATGCCCTTGGGATCTACTAGCATCACGTCAGGACATATGGAAGTGTCTTACTGGTGCCACTCAAGAAAATCCCAATGATGAGACAGGAAGACAGGATTATACAAGTGAAGTGATACTGTAATATAATCCTTATGGAAATAAAGTGTTTCTGGTAAACTCTCCTATCCTTGAGGGATTATCATTATCAATTTAGTCATCATCTCAATACTTAGGGATTATTACTCTTCAATTCACCTTTATTTTATTATTCTTTAATTTTTCTTAGTCACTTTTATAATATAACCCAGCCTACAAGGACCCCACCACGCAGAGACCACTTCCTTCAGAGAGGAGAGTATTTCAAACCCAGGAATGCTTGAGCCTAAGACACAGGTACACCCGGCAGGCAGAAACCAGCTTTCCCGTTGACCCCCTGCATTCCATGGACCACGAGAGCAACTTCCGACCAGAGTCCACCATCCCGATGGAGCCTCGGAGGAGCCCAGGAGAAACCCCCACCTTGCTGGCAGCGATCTGTGTCACAATCCACACTCTGCAGCTGGTAAGATCTCCCCAGCATATTAATCCAGTCTCAGCCCACAGATTAATCCAGTCTCCAGCCCAGCTTGTCAGAAACCCAGCCTACAAGGACCCGCCCTGCAGAGACCACGCCCTTCAGAGGAGAGTATTTCAAGCCCAGGAATGCTTGAGCCTAAGACACAGGTACACCCGGCAGAGCAGAAACCAGCTTTCCCGTTACTTGTGCGGCCACTCTGTGTACGCTTACCTCAAATTACCACAAATATTCTACCCACCCCTCTGAGAGAGCCCCACAAAGTAATGAGAGTATAGCGCCCGCATGGCAGAGCCTGGCAAGCTGTCCGATGCGTGTTCGATATGCCAAATCCAGTAACAAAAATGTTTATTTTCCTGACCCGAAAGAGCCCATAATACGGCAGCAGTAAGAAAGGCAAACAAGCAGTGCCTGATAAAATTTCACGGCTATCCTAGGCTGCCAAAACGAAGAAGGACTAAAATGACTGTCTGTACTTTCAATGCACGTACGCTGGCATCGGAAGCATATATTGAGGGATCTGATGCTGCAAGCACCAAAGATCAAGTACGACATCATTGGTCTGACTGAGGCGAGGGGGCGTCAGTCGCATCATGCTGTATTTGACACGGGAGAAGAATTGTTTCCTTGGAACATGCGACGAAAGAGGCGTCGGTGGCGTTGGTGTCCTTGTCAACACGAACATGGCTGTCAACATTGATTCATTTGGAATGCCTAACAAACCGAATAGGACGATTACACTTGAGGAGATGTGGCCCACTGCCAGCAATTTCTATCTTCATTGTCTATGCACCAACATCCACATACAAAGAAGATGAAATTGAGAAATTCTACATGGAATTGGAGGAGTTCTATAAAAAAGATCACACCTTCTACAAGATCATAGTCGGTGATTTTAATGCCAAGATAGGACCGAGAAGATCGGCTGAAGAACTCCACATCGGGACCCATGGCCTAGAATGGAGCGAACAGGGTGAGGAGACTATCTGAGTTCATCATGTCCACCAAGACCATTCATGGGAACTCACAGTTCCAGAAGGCTGAAGCGAAGCGTTGGACATGGGAATCTCCTGGCGGACAGTTCCACAATGAAATTGACCACATCATCTTCAATCGGCGGTTTTGTCTGACCGATGTTGCTGTCGTCCCCAAATTCCAAACAGGATCGGACCACCGTCTCCCTTAGTTGCAAAATTCTACTTCCACTGGGGAGAAAAGGCTGCAAAGTTTAAGAAGAGAACTCCCAGAGCGACCACCAACTGGGAACTCTTTGGCACCATTGCGGCAACATGGGAAGATACCATCATTGATGACATCGATGAAGAATACAACCGACTGGTTCAGCACCTCCATGATTGTGCGAAGAATGCCGAGAGAGAGAAAGACACAAAAGGGCGCTTGTCTTCAGAAACTCTTGAGCTCATTCGCAAGCGTGGCAAGGCGCGAGCCTCAGGAGACCAAATGCTAACGTCCAAGCTTGCTAAACAGTGCAGAGAAGCGATAAAAGCAGACCTCAAAGACAGAAGAGCAGAAATACTGGAAGATGCAGCAGAAGCCGGGAAAAGTATTCGCACTGCCGCCTGTCCTTCGCCAACTATAAGACCAAGATGACTGCCCTCGCGCCCTGATGGATCTATCACATCTTCCAGAAAGGCAATGGAGAAGATTATCCAGGACTTCTACTCAAATCTCTTTGATAGCCACATCCACCTGCCCACATACCAAATTCCACAGGATGGATATGTCATTCCCAACGTTCTCCCTTCTGAAATCCGACATGCCATCTCGTCGGTAAAGAAGGGAACAGCACCAGGCCCAGACAAAGTCAGACCCGAACACCTGAAGAATCTGCCGTCGGTGCTCATCAATACACTAGCTCGGCTCTTCACACGCTACCTGTCCGAATGCAAGGTGCCCTCCCAATGGAAAACCAGCAGGACAGTTCTACTGTTCAAGAAGGGAGACATTCACGACATCGGCAACTATCGCCCCCATCTGCCTGTTGTCTGTCATCTACAAGCTGTTTACACGAGTCATCCTGAACAGGATTAGCAGAACACTAGATGAAGGACAACCATGCAGAGCAAGCAGGTTTCGGAAAGGATTCAGCACAATCGACCATATCCACACAGTAACCAAGCTCATTGAGGTTTGTAGGGAGTACAAGATGCCGCTCTGTCTCACGTTCATTGATTTACAGAAAGCCTTTGATTCTGTGGAGACTGAAGCAGTCATCGAAGCCCTAGCCAAACAGGGTGTTCAAACCCAATACATCAAGATCCTTCGTGAGCTGTATTACGGATTCACCACCAGGATCTCACCATTCTACAAAGAAGTGATCATTGATGTCAAAGAGGGGTTCGACAGGGTGATACCATCTCACCAAAACTCTTCAGTGCCACCCTCGAGAACATCATGAGACAATTAGAATGGGAAGGAATGGGAGTGAAGATAGATGGTAGAGCAACTACACCACCTCGCTTACGCTGATGACATCGTTCTAATAACACCAAACATTAGCCAAGCGGCACAAATGCTGGCTGACTTTGACCGAGAATGTGGAAAGAGTAGGTCTACAGCTGAATCTGAAGAAAACTATGTTCATGAGAAATGAACTAGTTCCAGAGGCCCCATTCACTCTCAATGGAACAAACATCTCTGAATGCAGCAGTTATGTGTACCTAGGTCGAGAAGTCAACATGATGAACGACCTAAAACCTGAGCTGCAGGAGGAAGGAAGCGGCATGGAATGCCTTCAAAGGCATCGAAGAAATAGCTAAAAGGACAAAGAACCTCCGGCTCCGGGCACATCTCTTTGAACTCCACCGTTCTCCCTGCATTAACATACGCCTCCAGAGACCTGGGCCCTACGAAAGCAGGATGAGAATGCTATCCGGGTCTCCCAGAGAGGCATCGAAAGAGCTATGCTTGGAATATCACGCCTCACTCAAGTGAGGAGAAGGAATCCGGAGTTCTGACCTCCGTCGCTATTCCAGAATCAGGGGCGCTGTCTCGTTTGCCAAGGCATCGAAAATCAGATGGGCTGGACATGTAATGCGATTTGGAGACAACCCGCTGGACTAGAGCCGTTACCGACTGGATCCCACGGGATGTCAAAAGATCACGTGGCGCGCCCACCTACAAGATGGTCAGACTTCCTTGTTAAGACCCTGAAGGAGCGGTTTGAGGCTCTTCATATTCCTGAATCAACCAGATGCCATTGGGCTACATTGGCACGTGATAGGGTCCAATGGAAATGTTACTGGCGCCCGCTCGAGCAAATCGATGAATAACGGGATTCAAGTGATTCAAG
>JAJIBD010027444.1:0-45905 GCA_021461705.1 Cryptotis parvus
GTTCAAACCCAATACATCAAGATCCTTCGTGAGCTCGTATTACGGATTCACCACCAGGATCTCACCATTCTACAATGAAGTGATCATTGATGTCTAAAGAGGGGTTTCGACAGGGTGATATCATTTCACCAAAACTCTTCAGTGCCACCCTCGAGAACATCATGCAACAATTAGAATGGGAAGGAATGGGAGTGAAGATAGATGGTCGGCAACTACACCTCCTCCGCTTTGCTGATGACATTGTTCTAATAACACCAAACATTAGCCAAGCCGACACAAATGCTGGCTGACTTTGACCGTGAATGTGGAAAGAAAACTATGTTCATGAAGAATGAACTAGTTCCTGAGGCCCCATTAACTCTCAATGGAACAAACATCTCTGAATGCAGCAGTTATGTGTACCTAGGTCGAGAAATCAACATGATGAACGACCTAAAACCTGAGCTGCGCAGGAGGAAGACAGCGGCATGGAATGCCTTCAAAGGCATCGAAGAAATAGCTAAAAAGGACAAAGAACCTCCAGCCCGGGCACATATCTTTGACTCCACTGTTCTTCCTGCATTAACATATGCCTCAGAGACCTGGGCCCCTCACGAAAGCAGGATAAGAATGCTATTCGGGTCTCCCAGAGAGGAATCGAAAGAGCTATGCTTGGAATATCACGCCTCACTCAAGTGAGAGAAGGAATCTGGAGTTCTGACCTCCGTCGCTATTCCAGAATCAGGGACGCTGTCTCATTTGCCAAGGCATCGAAAATCAGATGGGCTGGACATGTAATGCGATTTGGAGACAACTGCTGGACTAGAGCCATTACCGACTTCGATCTCACGGGATGTTAAAAGATACGTGGGCCGCCCACCTACAAGATGGTCAGACTTCCTTGTAAAGACCCTGAAGGAACGGTTTGAGGCTCTTCATATTCCTGAATCAACCAGATGCCATTGGGCTACATTGGCACGTGATAGGGTCCAATGGAAATGTTACTGGCGCCCGCTCGAGCAAATCGATGAATAATGGGATTCAAGTGATCAAGTGAAGTGATCAAGTTTCTAATGTCTTCAGCTGTGTAGTCAGGTTATTTATGTGGGCCCTTTTTTTGTTTCCTGATGAATGCTTGCAGAGCTCTAAACTTCCCTCTTAACACGGCTTTTGCCGTGTTCCACAAGTTCTTATAGTTGGTGTCTTCATTTTCATTTGTTTCCAGAAATCTTTGGATTTCCTGTTTGATTTCTTCTATGACCCATTGGTTGTTCAGCAGTGAGCTGTTCAGTTTCCAGGTGTTTGGTTTGACTCCCTGTTTCTGTGTACGGTTAACTTCCATTTTCAGTGCATCATGGTCTGAAAAGATAGTTGATACAATTTCTATCTTTTTTATTTTATTGAGGTATGCTATGTGGCTCAGAATGTGGTCTATCTTGCTGGAGAATGTTCCATGTGCATAGAGAAAAATGTGTATTCAGTTTTTTGGCATGAAAAGCCCTGTATATATCCACTAGCTCTCTTTCTTCCAGTTCTTCCTTCAGGGCCAATATTTCCTTGGTGAGTTTCAGTCTTGTTGATCTATCCATAATTGATAGAGCAGTGTTGAAGTCTCCAACTATTATTGTGTTACTGTTAGTGTCTTCTTTGAGGTCTCTTAGCAGTTGTTTTATGTATTTTGCTGGCCCCTCGTTGGGTGCATATATGTTTAGTAGTGTAGTTTCTTCCTTGCATACATACCCCTTAATTAATAAGAAATGGCCTTCGTTGTCCCTTCTAACCTTTTTCAGCCTGAAGTCTATATTATCTGATACTAGTATGGCCACACCAGCCTTTTTGGAGGAGTTGTTTGCGTGGAGAATGGTCTTTCAACCTTTGACATTGAGTCTGTGTTTGTTCTAATTATTCAGATGTGTTTCTTGTAGACAGCAGAATGTTGGGTCTAATTTTTTAATCCATTTTGTCAGTCTGTGTCTCTTTTTTTAAGTATTTTATTATACCACCGTGAGATATACAAATAAAAAAGATATACAATTAAAAAGTTCATGTTTGGGTTTTGGTCATACAGTGTTTCAGCACCCGTCCCTCCACCAGTGCCCATCTCCCACCACCAACATCCCCGGTTCCCTCCCCTTCCCCAGCCCTGCTCCATGGCAGGTTCTTTATTTCTTTCCCTTTCTCTCTCTTTCTCTTTTCCTTCCCCTCCAGACTAAGGATTACAGAACATACATTAAAAGGTTGTCATGTGTATCCTTTTGCCTCTATTTAATGCTCAGTTCTAGGTTGGCATTAGTACCCTCGACTATTATTAGCACCCTGTTCCATTTTCCAGTCTGTGTCTCTTAATTGGTGCATTTAAACCATTGACATTGAGAGAGATTATTGTCATCGGATTTTGTGCCATTTTTCTGTTTGTGCTTTTTGTGCTTTTGGGTTTAGTCGGATTACAGTAGACCCTTCAGTCCTTCTTTTTAAAGTTGGTTTTGAGTCCATGAAGTTCCTGAGTTGTTGCTTATCCATGAAGTTGTGTATCTTTCCTTTATATCTGAATGTCAGTCTGGCCTGGTACAGAAATCTTGGTGTCTATCAGCATTATTGATCTGTCCTGGCACCTGGTCGGTTGGAGATGATATCTGCAAGGCTCATGGTCAATACCCACTGAGTCATTGGAAGTGGGGGGATGAGGAGAGGGGTCTCCATCCCACTCCAAACTCAAATAGCGCACCACAGCATCCCACATGTTTGCTGGCCTTAGAAGTGATTGTGAAGCTGGTCAGGGACAGAGCCAGCTTTCTCTTCTCTTTTCTTCCTGGGCAGCTCTCTGCAGGAGGGTGCTTTACCAGCTGTGCATCCGGTCAATCTCCCAGGTTACCTATCATCTACACCCTGGCTGCTTGTAGATGATATCTGCAAGATGTGGTCACACCTACTGGGCCATTGGAGTTGGTGGGGATTAGCAGGAAGGGTCTCAATCTCCCAAGTCCAGCCAGTGGGCCCACAGTAACCCATGTGTTTTCTGGTCCTAGAAGCCGATGATGAAACTGGCCAGGAAAAGAATTAGTTTTCCCCTCTCTGCTTCCTGGCACGTCTGCACAGGCAGGAGCTATTGCCTAGGTAGATCTGGTCATTCTCTCGGGTTACTTATCAGTCCTGGTACCTGGTTGGTTGTAAATGTCATCCACAAGGCTTGTAGTCATGCCCACTGGGTCTTTGGAGGTATGAGAGAAGAGGGGAGGTGCCTCAATCCCCACTCCAAGCCCAACTGGTGCACCCACAACAACCCACATGTTTGCTGGCCCTAGAACTGATAGTGAAGCAGGCCAGGGATGGAGCCAGCTTTCCCCTCTCTTTGCTTATTGGGAAAATGTAGTTTCTGTTAGAATATCACTTACACCATATACAGTCATGCTGCTGCAGGTCATACTTTTTTTTGTCTCTTCATTCCCTAGAATTTTACATGCCTGATGAATTTAGATGAACTTCTGTATATATTCCTGTCAGGGAGCCGCTGGGGTCCCCAACAATACTGGGAAGCTAGTTCCCCTTCTACCTCCGAAGCTGGCGGGGAGTGAATGAAAACCAGGAATCCGGCAAGGTTTTAAAATGCTTTACTTATCACAGGTTTAGGCATACAAATCTGCAATAGCCCTGTGTTTAGGGTTCCCGGTTAAAACCCCAGCCACCTGTAGGCCAAGATGGTGGCCACCATGTCTTAAGGCCCTGTAAAGAGGAGACAAAGACAAGACTCCAGCAGAAAGGGGAAGAGCAACCCAAAAAGAGTGCGAACCCCAAAAGAGAGCCCAAAAAATGAGAGAGCGCAAGAGAGGAAGCAGGCTAGTTTTATCCCCCTGCAACTCAGACCTCCCACTCTTTATGGGAAGCAGGCAGGGTCAAATCACCTAGGCCCTTTTAGATGCTAATGACTTGAGCCAAGATCTGCCTAGAAATGCCTTTATAGGGTAGAGATGGGGGGTTTCTGAGATGGCATGCCTCTGTACCAAAGACTATACTAAAGCCAGTTAAATATTTCTCCAAGCCTTCACAAGAGTCTCGTCTTTACTTCATGGTAGTTTTGTATTTTAGCTGCTTCTGAATTATCAGGGAGCCATGCTTGCTTACTTGAAGGCAAACAGCATTTCTCTCTCTGATCTAATTACTTAGAGATCCAACGTGGCCAGGCAAATATGCTGGTAAGATCTAGCTAGTACCACGATGATTGTGGTAGCATGAGAGAATATTTATACCAGCCAGTACAGAATACATGGTCAGATAAACTGCCACATTTAAACTACCCCCTTATCTACGAAGTGACCCATGGGAGGCAATCCAGGGCAGATGCAGAGGCTCTTAGGTGTCCTGCAACACATTCCTCCACTGTTCTTGCTGGCATATCTGCACTTTGTTTATCTGGATGATATATCAACATGAGTTTTTGATATTTTTGTTTTAGGTGTGACACACTTGCAGATTGGTCTGCTCCCAGAGAGCTGTATCAATCCATTTTGAGTATTGTTCAAATTCCATCATCAATTGAACAAAATGTGGGCATTCTTAGATCAGCCGAACAGAAATATTGGATGTTCATTACAGTTTGTGTACATCCACTCACTAGACCCCCTCCAAGTTAATAGCCTGCCAGCAGGTGGGCCAGGACTTACCTCTATTATATTTATTAAGAGAAGATTGTATAAGGAAATACAAACTCCAGGAAAAGAGTAGAATTTCAGGTTGAGGTTATCGAGTTTTTATTAGGATGTTTTACTAATCACTTGATCACTTGACATCCTGTTTTTCGTTGATTTGCTAAAGCGGGCACCAGTAACATTTTCATTTGTCCCAAATGATGTGGTTGGGCCTGTGGCAGCAAGCCAAATGTCCTATCCGGTTTGTTAGGCACTCAAATGAATCAATACTCATGGCCAGGTTTGCATTGACAAGGACACCAACACCACCGATGCCTCTTTGGTGACATGTTCCGAGGAACAGTTCTTCTCTGGTGTCAAAAAAATGGCATGATGCAATTGACGCCTTCTTGTCTTGGTCAGACAATGATGTCGTACTTGATCTTTTTGTGCTTGCACCATCAGGTCCTCTATATATGCTTCTGATGCCAGCGTACATGCATTGTAAGTACAGTCATTTTGGCAGCCTAGCTTGGTCCTGAGATTTTTTCAGCCTTTTCTTGCTCATCCCTCTTATTGCTGCCTTATTTAGGGCTTTTTCAGGATCAGGGGAATAAATATTATTTTTACTGGTTTTGGCATATTGAATATGTGTCGGACAGCTTGCCAAGCTCTGCTGTGTGGATGGTGCACTCTCAGTAGCTTGCTGGACTCTCTGAGAGGGGGTGGGTAAAATATTTTGGTAATTTACAGATGAAGTTGCTCTCCATCCCTGACCCCTCATTGTCAGTGGAGTACAGGAAGTGCAATGAGGATTGCTGGTAGCAGCTCTGCCTGGTGTATCTGCATCTGTGGTTCAAGCATGCCTGAGCTTGAAATAGTTTCCTCTGTAGTTGGGTCTCTGACAAGCCCGGCTTGAGATTGGCTTACTCTCTTGGGTGGAGCTCTGACCAGCTGTGGAGTCTGGATGATGAAAAGTTTTACTAATAGAGGAAATTAAAGAAGAAGAAACCAAAAGCTTCCTCGAAACTAATGAGAATGAGAACATGAGCTACCAGAATTTGTGGGACACAGCTAAATCTGTATTAATAGGTAAGTTTATAGTTCTGCAAGTGTTCAAGAAGGAAGATAGGGACCACATAAGTACTCTGACTTCACATCTTAAGATCTTAGAAAATGGCCACCAAAAAGGAGGAGGAAATAAATAATAAAACTTTGAGCAGAAATCAATGAGCTGGAATAAAAAAAAAAACAACTCAAAAGATCAATGAAACCAAGAGCTGGTTCTTTGAATAAACAGGCTCCACAAACCACTAGCAAGACTCACAAAGAAAAGGAGAGAACCCTAATAAACTGAATCAGAAATGAAAAGGGGTTCATCACAACAGAAACCACAGAAATTCAAAAGATTTTCAGAGATTACTTTGAGAGTCTGTATGCCACGAAACAAGAGAACCTAGAGGAAATGGATAAATTCCTGAATTCCTACATCTACCAAATGCTGAACCAAGAAGACTTGGAATACCTGAACAAGCCTGCCACTATCAAGGAAATTGATTCACTACTGAATTCTTCATATCATTTAAAGGAGACTTATTCCCAGTCCTTTTCAAGCTTTTCCAGGAGATTGATAAAGCAGAAACACTTCCAAACAGATTCTATGAGACACATATCACCCTAATACCCAAAGCAGACAAGAGACATCACAAAAAATAAAATTACAGATCAGTATCTGATTAAAACAGATGCAGATATCTTCAACAAAACACTAGCAAACAAAATCTTTAACGACTTGTCCAAAAGATCATATCCCATGACCAAGTAGTATTTAGCCCAGGATTCAACAATGGTTTAACATTTGCAAATCAATCAACATAATACATCATATCAGTAAAAGCAAAAATAAAGCTTATATGATCATATCAATAGTTTCAGAGAAGGCATTTGACAAGATTTAGCACCCGATTATGATAAAAACTCTCCACAAAATGGGAGTTGAAGGAACTTTCCTTAGTATAGTCAAAGCCATCTACCATAAGTTCATGGCAGCATTATTCTACATGGGGAAAAACTAACAGTTTTCCCTTTAAGATAGGAGACAAAGAGGTTTGCTCACTCTTGTTATTTCTATTCAATATAGTACTGGAAATACTTGCCATAGCAGTCAGGGAAGAAAAGATATTAAGGGCAACCAGATGGAAAAGAAAGAAGTCATGGCATCCAGATGCCATGATACTATACCTAACCCTAAAGTCACTAAAAAGCTCATAAAAATATATGTTATATATTAGCGTGGCAGTTTAAAAAATCAATACAGAAAAGTACATGACTTTCTTATATGCAAATAATGAAATAGTTGAAAGTGTTATTCACAGTTGTGCCTCATAAAATCAAATATCTCAGATTCAGCATAGCTAATGATATCAAGGACCTGTAAAAAGAAAACTACCATATGCTGCTTCAGTAAATAAAAGAGGACACGAGGAAATGGAGACACATCCCATGCTCATGAATTGGTAGAATTAACATTGTCAGGATGGCAATATTATTAAAATCATATACAGATTCAATGTGGTTGCTATACGGATACCTAAGACATTGTTCAAAGGAATTTATCAAATACTCCTGAAATTTATATGGAAAAATAATCCCCCACAAATACCTAAAAATCAATCCTTGGAAAAAACTGGGAGGCTTCACCTTCCTCAACTTCAAACTACAAAGCAGTAGTAATTAAATCAAGGTATTGGAATAAAGACAGCCCTATAGAGTTGTGGAATAGAATTGATTATCTTGACACTGACCCTCAAATATATGATCATTTAATCTTCAATAAAAGAGCAAAAATATATGAAGTGAAGCAAGGAAAGCCTCTTCATCAAGTGGTGCTGGGAAAACTGACTGGGCAGCTACATGTAAAAAAATGAACTCAAACTCTTTCTAATCCCATGCACAAAAGTTAGATCAAAAGGAGAAAAATTAGATCAAAAGGTGAAAGCAATAACAAAAATGGTCCAATTTGCACATAACATCCCAGTATAAAACATCATGACTTTATCAATATTATTCCAATACATATGTTGTAATAAGCAGTATAACAATATAACTGCTAATGGAGCAGGTATGGGAGGGGAGGGGAATGAGGGTCTTTGGAGGTGGTAAGTGCACTCATGTTGGGACTGGTGTTGGAATATTGAATATTTGAAACAACTGTGAAAAATTTTGTAAATCACAGTGTTTAAATGAAGTTAAAAAAGGGATCAAAATGATTAGTATTAATAACCAAAAATAAGGTTACTTTGAGATGAATTTCCAAGGCTGGAGGGAAACGCTGAGGCACCCTGCACAAAATCTGGGAGCAGGGTCAGGGATCCCCTCTGGGACGCCCCCGCCCTACCGCGGTGAAGAACGACCACAACAGGATTCTTCTCAGAACACGCTTTACTGGAGCTCTTTTAGTTTCAACTTTGTGATGGCGAAAGGACCCTGACCCGTTGTGCAAGCTGCTTTTATACAGTGCTATTTGGCATGTCCGTTTCCCATTTGCTGGCGCAAATTGACGTGTCTGCTTCCCATTGGCCTGCACAGGTCGTCACGAGCTCGCACGATCTGACGAAACATGCCCTGATTGGAGAAAGCCCAATCACACCACGCCAGGGACTCTGCGCATGCGGGGGGCACAGGATCCTGTGCATGCACGGGACACAGGACCCTGCACATGCGCGGGAAGGCAACGTGGCAGTGGGCGGAGTCAGTGGCGCCCAACAATCCCCTTCTGTCCCAGGGGATCATCAACCAGTGGATGAATTCCCCTGGTGAATCTGGTGAAGTTTCAAAATGCTTTACTTAACACAGATTCTGGCATACAAATCAGCAATAGGAAAAACCCCCAAATTTAGGGCTCTCCGGCCTCGTGTTAAGGCCCAGCAGAGAGGAGACAGCGAACTAGTGCCAGCAGAAAGGGGGAAAAAAGAGAGCCCAAAGAGGAAGCAGGCTAGTTTAATATCCCTGAAACCCAGACCTCACACTCTTAAGGAAAGCCATCAGGGTCAAATGCCCTCAGGTAACTTCTCCCAGGACCTCACCTAGGCCCTTTGAGATGTTAATGTTGTCAAGCCAAGATCTGTCTTGGAAATGCCTCTGCAGGGAGAGAGAAGGAGTTTCTCAGATGAACTGTATCTCAGAATACAAAGGCATACATCTCTACCAAAGAATATTTTATAGCCAGTTAAATATTTCTAAGCCTTCACAAAAATCTCCTCTTCATGATAGTTCTGTATTTTATCTGCCTTTGAGTCATCAGAGAGCCATACTTGCTTGCTTGGAGGCAAACAGCATTTCTCTCTGTTCTAATTACTTAGAGATCCAACTTGGCCAGGCAAATACACCGGTAAAATCTAGCTAGTCCCACGATGAGTGTGGCAGCATGAGAGAATATTTATACCAGCCAGTATAGAATACATGGTCAGATTAATTGTTACATTCAAACGATCCTCCTCCTATCTACAAAGGGACCTGCAGGAGGCAACTCCAGGCCAGATGCGGAGGCTCTGGGCAGATGTACTGCAACACAAGGCCAGTGAAACGAGCCGGAAGGACTTGTCAATGGTTTGAGTCTCACGACAAGTGTGTTGGGGGCAAAGGGTAGGTAAGCTAGAGAAGGCACCAGTTTGGTTGGGAATAGAAATACTAGACTAGAACTGAATATTGGAAGTAGTTATGAGGACAAGCATCATAACTTTTCAGTGTCTGTATTGCAAATCATGATGTGCAATAATGCCCCTTGAGGTGTTGCAGTTGTGGCTCAGGTGCTCAGCTGCATCAGCAGGTGGCAGACAGGAGACAGGCTTGTCTACACCCAGGGCTCTGTCCCATGGGCCCTGGATGGTTGATGATCTGGCATTGAAAAGACTGGATCCCCAGGATGACCCATAGCCATGGCAGAGCCTGGCAAGCTACCCGTGGTATATTCGATATGTCAAAGACAGTAAACAATAATGGACCTCATTCCCAACAAATGGAGATGTTACTGGCACCCGCTCGAGCAAATTGATGAAAACGGGAAGACAAGTGAACGGGAAAACAAGTGCAATAGGAGAGAGAGAGAGAGAGAGAGAGAGAGAGAGAGAGAGAGAGAGAGAAAAGTACCTGCCATATAGATAGGTTGTGGGGCCTGTGGGGCAACTGGGGACATTGGTTTTGGGAAATGTGCACTGGTGGAAGAATGAGTGTTTGAACACTGTATGACTGAAACCCAGTAGTGAACAGCTTTGTAATGGTCTATCTCATGGTGATTTAATTTAAAGAAAAGGGGGGAAGCAATGACTGTATTTATAGTCTTTTCTTCAAATATTGTGCCCTGGTGTGTGGGGTGGGAAGAAAGGGGTGAACACTGTTAGAAGCCTGTGCTTTCTGTATAGAAAAAAATATCCTTTTGAGATACTTAAATATAGTGGAGTGCAGAGTCTAGAAGATGCTAAGTAATTTGTAATGTTTGGTTGGAATTGCATCGACTTTTCCTGTTTTCAGTTTCTTACTTCCTGTCTACTCATTTACTAGATCTTTAGTAATTCTATTTTGAATTTCTGAAAGGTTAGCCAAGTTTGAATAAAGTTATAAATTTAAGTGATAGGATTAATGTGCACTTAAAAAATCTATGGCATTGTGTGTTGGAATTTCAAATCTTTTCTTTGCCAGCCTACCAATTTCATGCTCTGCCCTTCTTCAGTCTGTGCCATCTGTTATATTGAACTTCTTATTTCTCCATTGTCTTGAGAACTTTCTGTGTTCATTACACATGTATTTTTTTGCTCATGCTGTTTTCCTGTAATTGGGTTCTTTCCATTATACTTCAAGTCTAAGTATTCTTCACATTGTAACTCATCTACTGTCTCCTTTATCAACCTTTTTTGAATACTAGCATATTCTCTCTTTTCAAACTATTGTAATAATTGTTTGCTTTGTTTACTGCATTTGTGATATTGTTTTAGATGTACATGTTAAGTTTAACAAGTCTCTATAGTAACACCATATTTGAGATACTGATTGCAGATAGTCTTTGTCAAATATTAAGATCTATAAAAGGAGTAATTCATTTTTTTTTCAGAATAACATACTATTTGTAACACTACAGGTCAGGTAGATGTGGAAAGCCACTGTTTTCATGGAGAAGATGTTCTATATAGGTGAAGCCACTGTTTTCATGGAGAGGATGTTCTATATAGGTGTTCATAAAGAAGCCACTCATGGGGCCGGAGTGATAGTCCAGTGGGTAGGGCGTTTGCCTTGCACGCAGCCGGCTCGTGCCAGCCTGGGTTCGATCCCCCGCATCCCATATGGTCCCGCAGAACTGCCAGGAGTAATTCCTGAGTGCAGAGCCAGGAGTAACCCCTGAGCATTGCCAGGTGTGACCCTCCCCCAAAAAAAAAAAAAAAAAAAAAGAAGCCACTCTTACTCAATATACTTGAAATGGATCCTTAATTATTTTGCTAACTTATTTACAATTGAAAGTCAGTACAATGAAAAAATAACTGACTAAATGAATTCGCTAATTATATTCTCACCGAAAGTAAATATGGAGCTGAATTCTAAAATCCATAGCTTACGTTATATAATAGGACAACAAGACTGAAAATCATGGACTAGCTTTTACTTCTACATTTAGTTTGGCTTATTTATGAAGTAATTTATCTGGGAAGGCATAAAAAAGGTCACCATGGCACTAGGCAAGACACAATAAATTGAGGCATCTCTCCTCATTGAAGACAAAACAGAGTTACAAAAAATTTTCTGCCATTAACAACTGACTGCAAAGTTTATCACATATTTGTGGGTAGCAATAAAGAGATACACACAGTTTCTTCCTTTTTTGTTATGCTCATTGTCTTTACAGTAGTTGAAATTTATTGTTAGAGGAAAAATCCAAAAATATTGATAGAGAATTAAATTTGCATTGGAAAATGTGGAACATTCTGACAACTTAAAAGTCAGCATGTTATTTTTCATTAACATACACATAATCTTTTCATGAAAAACAATTTTGTTATCTATTTTTTTAGTCACAGTTTAAAAAAAATTTAGATGACTTTCCTCAAGTTTCTTTGCTTAGTTAAAAATTTAACCCATCCTATGTGTCTTCCCAGAGTTGCCATTGTTACCTTGCTTTGTTTTTTTACTATAGCAGGTGAACTCTGTGCATAAGCTCCATGCCTACTGCCATTTTCTCAGGGTGTGCCGAATGGTCTGACGCTGCAAACTCTTGAACATAGAAATGAGTTCTCCACTATATTGATATTAACTGAAATAGGAGGCTGCAGGAAACCACATATCAAAAGTTCTTTCTCATGCATTTCTTTCCCTAAGCAGACTCTATGTAGATACACAAGTAGCTGAGTAAATGCCATATTATTGGCCAGCTATGTCTTATGGTTTTTATAAAGCAGTTGCCAGCGAAATAATGTGTCATTCTTCATTGCTTCTATATTTCTAGCATAGAGTTTTCCTTACTCTTGCTCCCTAGGGAGTGTGCGTCCCAAATAAATCTTCATAGAGTCAACCTGCCTTAGGGTGATTTTCCAAGGAACCTTGACCAAGACAATAAATGTGTAGCTTATTTGCTGTGTTTTTGTGAAATTGTAAATCCCTTGAAAGCAGGGATTTGTCACATTTTATTCTATTTATTATAAAACTTGACACAAAATAGGCCAAAGGTCCATGTTCACATAGCTGAGTTCATGAAAATACAAGGAATCATAGACTACAATTGTTATTTGTAAAGTGGGCACCTTCAAATATTATTATGAAAAAAGTGTTTACTCGTGTCTTCCAAAAGGATAGAGACAACTGAAAAGAAAAGAGGGCAATAAAAACAAGCATATCTAACCTGAACGGGCTGTGGATTAAACTTCAAAGAGGGGAACTCAGTATTTGGTTTTACGCTTGTCAGAGTTAGGGTTCCATAACAACAATCACGTATTTGTTGGATTTTCAGGAAGCTCCTGTGTATTTATGAGGGGAAGCAGTGGACTTTCAACGTTGAGAAACATAAAGTGGGCCTACATTGCATGGAGAGAAAATGGCCAAGAAACATTACCAGGGTGTAGTTTTCAATATGCTTCTGAGGACAAAGTGGAGTGGGGTGATCTGTTTGGGCTTGGTGGGTCCCCAACATATATTGGGGTTCAGCAGGAGCCCTGGCATGTTTGGAGCCAACACTATTCCCCCCCCAACCAAGACCATAGGCTCTTGATAGTCTGAAACTCTCCTTTTATGTCTACCCTCTTGTTTCTCCCTTTCCCAAGTCAAGTCTGGTAGTTAACTCCTCCCAAAATGTTGGTGGTTGGGAGTTGCAGGAGATGATGGACTTTGATTCCAAAACAATGAAAGGGTATAAAAAGCCCCTCCATCCAGGGGCAATCTACCAGGGGACCTCCTTCACCCCCATGGAATGCTGCCCTGGGGCTATAGACCTTCTCAGGATAAAGGCAGGATCCTAGTGTGTTGCTTTCTCCTTTTCTTTGCTAGTAAATAATTATCCTAATAATATTTCTAGCAACTTTGTATAAACACAGTAAGAGATACAGACATAAAGGGTGGCTTTTCCTGGGGACATCTCACTTTATATTCCAGACTACAGTCCTCAGGGAAATAACTCCTACTGGGTCTGAAATCAGCTGTTTATCTTTGGGTCGTTTTGTTGAATCTCAAGAAAACAATGTTCATGAAAAATGAACTAGTTCCAGAGGGCCCATTCACTTTCAATGGAACAAACATCTCTGAATGCAGCAGTTATATGTACCTAGGTTGAGAAATCAACATGATGAACGATCTAAAATCTGAGCTGTGCAGGAGGATGAGAGCGAGAAGCATGGAGCATTAAAGAAATAGCTGAAAGGACAAAGAACCTCTGGCTCTGGGCACATCTCTTTGACTCCACCGTTCTCCTTGAATTAACATACGCCTCAGAGACCTGGGCCCTACGAAAGGAGGATGAAAGCACTATTCAGGTCTCCCAAAGAGGAATGGAAAGAGCTATGCTTAGACTATCACGCCCCACTCAAGTGAGAGAAGGAATCCAGGGTTCTGACATCTGTTGGCGATCAGGAGTCAGGGATGCTGTCTCGCTGTCTCATTTGCCAAGGCGTCGAAACTCAGATGGGCTGGGCATATAATGTGATTTGGAGACAACTGCTGAACTAGAGCAGTTACCTGCTGGATTCCACGAGATGTCAAAAGATCACATTGCCGCCCACCTACAACATGGTGAGACTTCTTTGTCAAGACCTTGAATGAACGGTTTGAGGCTTTTTGCATTGCCAAGCAAGCAGATGCCATTGGGCTACACTAGCACATGATAGGGTCAAATGGAAAAATTACTGGCACCTGCTTGAGCAAATCAATGAATAATGGAATGTCAAGTGATCAAGTGATCTTTGGGTCATAACAGAGTTTGTTCCATAACCATGCTTTTAGCTTTTTATGTCGCTTATGAAACTTAGTCTGTCCCATGTTGAGGCCAGGGTAGGTTACTCATGGCTTGCCCTGGGTCCATCCTAGTCCTGCGAAGGGACCCTTCTTTGGGGGAACTAGAATCAATCTAAGGGCAAATGGTATTTTAAATTAGGAAATATGATGAATGTCCAGGAGTAAATATTTCAGAGCTAATTAACTCCTATTTCACAAATGCACAGCCTTCACTGTCTTCCTGTGAAGATACAAAAGGCCATTGCTCTAACATAAGAATATGCAAAGAGAAAAACATTTCACTTACAGTACAAAACTTAGGAATGGCAAGTCATTGCTCTTGGTTAGAGACGGACACCTGCTGAGTAGGAGACAGAGGGATGTGAACAAAGGGAAATGCAACAATGTTATAGTGTGTAGTCCTAATAATTATAAAGCGGTTCATGGAGTCACATAATACAGGAATAAGGTACTTTCTTGACTTAGGACTTGCCTGTTTGATCCTTGACACTGCATATGATCTGTGTAGCACAACCAGGAGTGATTCCGCTGTTGAGTGTGTCCTAAACCAAAATTAAGGAGCAGCTGTTCCCAAGGTTGATGTTAACTATTATATTTTGTTCAATCAAAAACAAGGGTCTCCTTCAAGGGAGAAGTTGTTATATCCTCCAAATTGTGGACCTCAAACTGTTTTTTTTTAATCCCTTCTATTTTAATGTTTGGGGGCCCGGAATGGTAGCATAGCAGATAGGGTGTTTGCCTTGCATGCGGCCGACCCATGTTCGATCCATGGCATCCCTGTGGTACCCCAAGCACTGCCAGGAGTAATTCCTGAGTGAAGAGCCAGGAGTTATCCCTGAGTATCAATGGGTCTGACCCAAAAAGCAAAAACAGAACAAAGCAAACACAACCCCCTAAGCTTCTATTTTAATTTTTGGGCTACGCTTGATGTTGCACAGGAGTTACTCCTGACTTTGTTATCAGAGATTACATCTGACAGTACTCTGGGGCATAATATGAGATCAGATTCTGTGGCTATTTTTCCACAGGTCAATATGTTTTCACTTTCTTAAGTCTATGTAGTCCTTGTAAGTCCTTTTAGATTAAGAGGAGGGACACAAAATTGTAAATAGTATTGACTATTGGTTATTATGCTCTTAATTGCTGTACTTAGAAATTATCCCTTGTATGTGAAGTCTTAGGGTTTGACTGTACCTAAAAATAAAGGATAAATAAATGACAAGTAATAAGCATCTACACGGCAGAGCCTGGCAAGCTACCCGTGTCATATTTGATATGCCAAATACCAGTAACAATTATAAACCTCATTCCATGACCTGATGGAATGGTTTGAGGCTCTTTATGTTCCTGGAGCAAGCAGGTGCCCTTGGGCTCTACTTGCATGAGACAGGACTTATGGAGATGTTACTGGTGCCCACTCGAGCAAATCGAAGATGAACGGGAAGACAGTGACAGTGACAATAAGCATCTAACAATTTTGAGAGAAATAAGGCAAAACTTATTATATTCATAAAAAGAGAAACATGAATAAAACCAGATTGGGAGTAAAAGCAAATCTCAGTACTTTCTGTAGAATTTGTAATAAATGACAAACTACTCTTCTAACTTAACTTAGTCCTTCACTTAGTTTCAATAGAGTTAGTTTAAACATTTCAAGTATTGGATCAATAATTCTGAAAGAAATGCTGTAATTACAGACAAGAGGAGAGTGAGTGGGAAGATTGCAAACCCTATTGTAATTATGATTGAGAATATGATTATGAATGCTACGCTTGGGCCTTTTAAGACTTTCATTGAGCCCTGTGTAACTCTTAGGCCTTGGGCATGAGATAAACAGTGTGAAGTTTTAGGAATTGACACGCCAGTCAGAATGTTAATACCACCCACTCCTATTTTATTTTCCAAGTGCTTATCTATAGTGAAGGGAGGATTCCCATCCAAGAGGTTCAATAATAAGTGAACTTAAAGCCAAATTAGGAGTTAAAGAATGTATATTAAAATTTTTTAGAGAAGGGGCAGGGTAATATAAAAAAGAAAATTTTAAGATATGATTTTAAATATTGTAGGAAATATTACTCTTTAATAAAAAAAAATGAAGGAAAGTCCAAATGGAAAAGAGGAGGAAATGTAATAATTTAATTCTTTAGGTAGAAAATTTTTTGTATCTTAACTTACGGATTTTTTTTGGGGGAAAGAGGGGTAAGCCATATCCACCAATGCTCAGTGACTGGCTCTGCACTCAGGAATCCTTTCTGTGTGCTCAAATGCCCAATCTGCTCTACTCTGTTCCCAACTCACAAAATTTTTATAACAACTGATCTGCTGGTGGAAGTCTGATTATTCATATTGGTTGGCGGAAGAACATTTTCTAGAAAAAATTTAGTAAATTCACTATCACTATCACTATCACTATCTTCCTGTTCATCATCTATTGGCTTGAGTGGGCACCAGTAATATACCATAGGCTCTGTTTCATGCTAGTAGAGCCCAAGGGCATCTGCTTGCTCCAGGAACATAAAGAGCCTCAAACCATTATATTAGGTCATAGGAATGACCTAATATAATTGTTACTGTTATTTGGCATATCAAATACGACACAGGCAGCTTGCCAGGCTTGCCGTGCAGGTGGCATACTCTTGTAGTCGCCTCTAAATACAGCATTTATTGATGAACTGCACGGCCACGCAAGCCAGACTGATAGGCTTGTCTGCTGGGTGGAGTTCTGATGAGAGGGAAGTCCGGATGTGGAAAATGGCGGCCCTCATGGAGTGGGCGGGTGTTGTCTGGCTTGTTGCAAGGCTCTGCTGGGGTGGCGGGGCAGGGCTAGAACCCGCCATCCCTCCCCCTGCGCCTCTTGAGCGGCTGGGCACAGGGAGAGCAAGTAGCAGCTCTGCCCCATGTCTGTGAGTCTCTGGATCAGCATACCTAGGCCGGATTGAAAAAAAAACTACTGCAGAGTGAGTGTCAATGATCCAGGCTGTGATAGGCCTCGTCTGCTGAGTAGAGTTCTGACAAGGGGGAAGTCTGGATGTGGAAAATGGCGGCCCTCATGGAGTGGGCAGGGGTCATCTGGCTTGTTGCAAGGCTCTGCTGGGGTGGCGGGCCAGGGCTAGAACCTGCCATCCCTCCCAGGCGCCTCGTGAGGGGCTGGGCACAGGGAGAGCAAGTAGCAGCTCTGCCCCATGTCTGTGAGTCTCTGGATTAGCATACCTGAGCCGGTTTGAAAAAGACTGCTGCAGGGTGGGTATCGATGATCCGGGCTGTGATAGGCTGGGTGGAGTCTGCTGGCTGCTGGGTGGAGTTCTGACGAGGGGGAAGCCTGGATGTGTAAAATGGCAGCCCTCATGGAGTGTGTGTGTGGGAGGGTCATCTGGCTTGTTGCAAGTCTCTGCTGGGGTGGCAGGCCAGAAGTAAGGAATAGTTTTTTGCAAATCCTCTGGTTTATAATAGCGCTGAGTATATGTTAAATCAATAATCAGTCCAAGTTCTTTATTCTGTTGTTGAATTTTGTTAAAAAGATCCAATGGAGAAAACGTTCTTCTGGAGTGAGTTTCTCTTGAAAGCTCTCTCGGGAACGTGGTTTCTGCCCTTCTTTTTAGCTGGGGGATGTCCCGAAAAGCCGCATCCCTGACCCCAGCCGCCACGGGAATGATGCAAATGGCTCATGTGGGCCCCAAAATGCCGCCCACCCAAGGCCAACAGTGCCCAAGCTGCCAGTCCGGAGCCCTCAGTGCCCCAAATCTACACTGGAAGAGCCGCAGCACCATCCATGGAAATTAGTAAATTATGGAGCTGAATACAAATCCAGGGCTGCTGAAGTCAGAGCCCCTTTTTATGATGCCTGTTGATCACTAACTTATAGAATATAAGGTTTACATTGTTTTTGTTGGATGTTCTATTATTCCATACATGGAAGAGCTGTAAATTTGTAGCATTTGCTTTCTATTACCGGGTCTAGGTTTTAGTGTCAAGTAGACTTGGAGAATTGACATGAAAGAGTGGGGAAGGGATTTCATCCTGTGTTGGTCAGGGTTCCCGGAGACAAAGAAAATAATAAGACACCATGACACTACAGTCTGTCTTCTCTGGGTTTTGGTTAGTAGATCACAATTATCTTTGGTATCCTGAATTCAGTGGTGTAATAGTTATGACTAAAGTTATTCTGAAAAATCAGCCTTGTTTTTACTTCTTCCTAGGTTTGATACCAATATTTACATGATTTTTAATTTTTGTACAGTGTAGTATAAAGTATCTTGTCACTTGTCACTTGTCACTTGTCTTCCAGTTTTTCATTGATTTTCTCAAGCAGGCGCCAGTAATGTCTCCATTGGTTGGGAATGAGGTCCATTATTATTACTGCTTTTGGCACATTGAATACACCACAGGTAGCTTTCCAGGCTCTGCCATGGCTCTGGGTTTATCCCAGGGGGCCCAGTCTTTTCTTTGTCAGACCATCAACTATCCAGGGCCCACGGGGCAGAGCCCTGGGTGTAGACAAGCCCATCTCCTGTCTGCCACCTGCTGATGCAGCTGGGCACTGCAGCCACAAGTCAGGAAAAAAAGCTCAGATATCTTGCCTGGAAAATCTACTGAATCATTCTTGCTGAATGTTTGTCTTATACATTTATTGGAATGTCCAGACTCTGATAAGCAAAATGTTTTATTTTATAGGATGGGTGGTATCTCAGATATTGGAAATGTCTATGTGTTATAAAATTACAAGTAAACACCTTGAGGTTTGTGCAAATACTTTGATATTGCCTTTTTTCTCCAAAAAATGAAGGTCTCATTTTTCTTTTGTTTAAACATACATTTTTACGTTTATTTCTTTCTGTAGAAACTGAAAATATCATAATGCAGAAATTTCACTTCTTCAGTTTCCTGAGCTCATAGGTCACATTGCTTTTTTTACTGGAATCTCTACCTTGCTCAGTAACCAAGGCAACAAATCCCTGGTTAATGATTCACTAGAAATTCAGCTTGGAGGTGGCTTATTAGTTTTTTTCCCTAAGAGCTTGGATAAAAAGCTTGCTGGAGATTTTTTTCATCTATTTTTTCTTTATCTTATATTTGCGAATCAGCTAATCTAAAGTAAATTTAATTAAAATCAATATACATAAATGTCCAGTGATTTAAATGTCTATTTTGGGATTCATAGTATTGGGATATACAAATAGGGAATATTAATATATTTAGGAATATTTTATTGTATGGTTCTACTTTCAGTGTGCATTTTTAATGTCAATTAAAAACAAAATTATTTCTAGATGATGTTTTTGCTTTTAGGTGGTATTCTAATCTTTTGAAGAGTTATTTTGGAGAAGCCCTTTGCGTATTTTTTCTATTTTGGGGCCACCCAAAATAGATCATTGTTATCTTTAGTGTCAGTAGATTTCCCAGGGTATAGTTACAGGTACTGAACCCAGAGTTCCCGCATGTAAACATTTGATCCCTTCCTTTGAGCTGTCTCTCAGCCCAGAAAAAGGTAACTTTAATAAAGTATTAGAATGATATAAGGGGAAGACTAAAGGCCAAGCAAAAGTATAATAGAAGTTGGGATGCATAAGTCAACTTTATGGAAAGGAGTATATGGGAAAATCTTGATAAGGGACAAAAAAAAAAACAACCGAAAAATTCCTGGATGGCATCTAAAAATATTTGATAGTATGCAGATATGCAGTTTCCATTAACAATAAATTCCCTGTATTTCTGAAAAATTTATTTTACCAAAATATTTAAATGGAAGAAAAAGGGAGAAGAAATGATAACATGACTTTTGACAGTTTCTTAAGTGTTTACCTAAGAGGAAAAGGCAGTGACTGGTGAATGCAGTTGCTTGGCCCAAAAGTGCTAACAGGAGCTGATTAAGATTAAGAAAGGTGTTTAGGAGCAGCAGAGACATTAGCCCAGACTTTTAGCACATTCTTCTTGCTATGAGAAACTTTTAGTGCCATGTTATAAGCAGATATGAATTAAAAATATCATTAGACAAGAATAGATTCAAGGTTATATTTTAGAATTCTTATTAACAACTAGAGATAATAAGAAATAATTGGTCTGTATATATTAGTAGGAAGTATTTATCTGTGGTGTGACAGTTCATAGTTTCTCTCTTAATTTTACAAATGACATGGAGGGTCTAGTTAGACACTTAGGAAGTCTAGATAGAATCTTAGACTTATCTGTTAATTTTATGCTGCTAAATTTGGTAACTGATGTAAAAAACAAAGGTGTTTTTTTTGATAATTCTACAGAATGTTATTATCATTAGGAGACATCATGGAAACATTATCTAGCTCCCACACATTACTATTTCCATAAAACTCATCGCTAGGAAAAATAGTAACATATTACCTGGTAGTAAAAAGTGGGTGCAGTACTACGAGTACTGGCAATAAATTGATTTTGTCCACATTATTTCTTATTTCTCCTTCCAAAATTTCTATGGTAGTAGTTGATGCTGATGTAGTGCCAGGTCTAGGTTCAGGGTCTCACACATATAAGCTAAGTGCTTTTCCTCTGGGCCAAATCCTCAGCCCCTTCTACCACAACTTTCCCTGTCTTCCCTCCCTACTCATGGGCTTTGAGTTAGAGCTGCTTTTATTGGGGAATTCTGGAGTTTGAACCTTTCTCAAGTCAAACCAGATCACTTCAACCAAATGAATAATTTTTAACCAAGGACACTCAATTCCAAACTTATTCAAGCTTTTGGTCGAACTTTACTGTTTACTGGCTATGGGAATTCTAAGTTGTTGAACCACTCCACGGAACTTGAGAATGAATTCTACTCAGAGGAAGTAAACGTTCTGGTGCAATCATTTCAGTCCTGAATGAAGCAGTAACTGAAATAATGCTTAGCATGGATTTTTTCTACTCTCTCTCTCTCTCTCTCTCTCTCTGTCTCTTTATCTGTCTGTCTGTCTCTCTGTTTCTCTGTTTCTCTCTCTTTTGTATTTGGGCCACACCTGGCAGTAGTACTTGGGGCTTACTGCTGGCTCTCTGCTCAGAGATCAGTTTTCATGTGCCCTGGGGTGGCAGGGATTGAGCCCCAGGGATTGAACCCCAGGTAATCTGTGTGTATTTATTTACTTTTAATAATATATAAGTAGAATATAATAGAACATTCATGTTGAGCTCTTGACCTAGGTACACATAATCGCTGCATTCAGAGATGTTTGTTCTGTTGAGAGTAAATGGCTCCACTGGAACTAGTTCATTTTTCATGAACATTGTTTTGTTGAGATTCAGTTGTAGACCTATCTTTCCACATTCTTGGTCAAAGTCAGCTAGCATTTGTGCCACTTGGATAATGTTTGGTGTTATTAGAACGATGTTATCTGTGAAGCGGAGGTGGTGTAGTTGCCGATCGCTCTATCTTTACTCCCATTCCTTCCCATTCTAATTGTCTCATGATGTTCTTGAGGGTGGTGCTGAAGAGTTTTGGTGAAATAGTATCACCCTGCCAAACCCCTCTTTTGACATCAATGATCACCTTCTTGTAGAATGGTGAGATCCTGGTGGTGAATCTGTAATAGAGCTCACGAAGGATCTTGATGTATTGGGTTTGAACGCCCTGTTTGGCTAGGGCTTCGATGACCATTTCAGTCTCCACAGAATCAACGGCTTTCTTTAAATCAATGAACGTGAGGCAGAGCGGCATCTTGAACTCCCTACAAACCTCAATGAGCTTGGTTACCATGTGGATATGGTCGATTGTGCTGATCCTTTTTGGAAGCCAGCTTGCTCGCATGGTTGTCCTTCATCTAGTGTTCTGCCAATCCAGTTCAGGATGACTCGAGTGAACAGCTTGTAGATGATGGACTACAGGCAGATGAGGCGATAGTTGCCAATGTTGTGAATGTCTCCCTTCTTGAACAGTAGAACTATCCTGCTGGTTTTCCATTGGGAGGGCGGCTTGCATTCGGACAGGTAGCATGTGAAGAGCCGATCTAGTGTATTGATGAGTTCTGACGGCAGATTCTTCAGGTGTTCGGGTCTGACTTTGTCTGGGCCTGGTGCTGTTCCCTTCTTTATAGACGAAATGGCATGTCAGATTTCAGAAGGGAGATTGTTGGGAACGATATCCTGCGGAATTTAGTATGTGGGCAGGTGGACCTGGCTATCAAAGATATCTGAGTACAAGTCATGGGTAATCTTCTCCATTGCCTTTCTGGATGATGTGATAGATCAATCAGGACGTTAGAGGGCAGTTTGGTCTTATAGTTGGTAAAGGTCAGGCGGGCGTTGCAAATGCTTTTTCCGACCTAAAACCTGAGCTGCACAGGAGGAAGAGAGCGGCATGGAATGCTTTCAAGAGCATCGAAGAAATAGCTAAAAGGACAAAGAACCTGCGGCTCCGGGCACATCTCTTCGACCCTACCATTCTCCTTGCATTAATAACATAGGCCTCAGAGACCTGGGCCCTATGAAAGCAGGATGAGAAGGCTATTTGGGTCTCCCAAAGAGGAATCGAAAGAGCTATGTTTGGAATATCAGGCCTCACTCTAGTGAGAGAAGGAGTCTTGAATTCCAACCTCCGTCAACGACCCAGAGTTAGGGACGCTGTCTCGTTTGCCAAGGCATCGAAAATCAGATGGGCTGGTCATGTAATGCAATTTGGAGACAACTGCTGGACTAGAGCCATTAACCGACTGGATCCCAGGGGATGTCAAAAGATCACATGGCCTCCCACCTATAAGATGGTCAGACTTCTTCTTCAAGACCCTTCGTCAAGACCCTTTGTCAAGACCTCTTCGTATTCCTGAAGCAACCAGATGTCATTGGGCTACACTGGCACGTGATAGGGTCAAATGGAAATGTTACTGGCACCCGCTCGAGCAAATCGATGAATAATGGGAACCAAGTGACCAAGTGATCAAGTGATCAATAGGAAATTAGTTTCAGGTGTACTACATAAAAGTTTGATACATGAGGGCATTGTAAAGCGATCACAAAAAATTAACATCCTTTGCTACACATGTTAAATTTTTTCTTACAATAAGAGTTGTAAGATTTACTTTTAGTAACTTTCAAATATAAAATACAGTATTATTTACAGTAGTCACCATGCAGTTCATGTTTTATAACATTAGCACTTCCATTATGCATGGATCAAACATAGTGTTAATCCAGGCACTTCATTTGGAGAAATCGAAAAATTCTTAGGTTGATATGGCTGGTAAGGGATATTGATATCTTTGGTGAGGTGGGATTCTGAATGAGTAGAGCAACCACAAAGAGACCTCTACTAACCGCTTGTGGGGAGTAGAACACCCACAAAGAAGGCAGAGTTAAGCTTCTACAAAGAAGCCCCACTAATTCTTGGAATAGCTCTGCTTTATTAACTGGGACAGGAATATTTAAACCGGGGAAAAGTAGGGTGTGACCTCTGTGTCAGCCTATCAGGCAGAGGGAGAAAGTAGGGTGTAAACTCTGTCAGCCAGTCAGGTAGAGGGATTAAAAAGGGTGTGTGCTTCATTCTAGGTAGCTTGGGAAAGGGGGCAAAATAGGATGTGTACTACTGTACAGGGTGTGTGTTTACTTGTTTAGCTACATTCTTACAGTTCACTCTATAGTAAGCTATAGATGAGATGGTCTCTGTCAACATTTTATTGTATTATTATTTTTTGTTTTGACCATACCCAGTGGTGTTCAGGGCTTACTCCTGGCCTTAGGAATTTCTCCTGGAGGGCTTGGAGGACCATATGGGATACCAGGGATAGAACCCTAGTCGGCTGCATGTAAGGCAAGCTTCTTACCCACTATGCTGTCTCTCTGGCTCTGTCAGCATTTTAGGAGAGAATGAATCATTGAGTCTTATGAATTGTAAACAGATTCCACAAATAATTGTTTATTTTGGAGGCATAATTTAGAGCCAGAAATCAAACAACAATTAAGATCATATTTAATTAAGAATGCTTTAAAATAATTTCACTCTATGCTTTCAAAGATAGAAAATGAATGGGCCGGAGCGATAGCCCTGTGGTAGGGTGTTTGCCTTGCATGTGGCCGGCCTGTGCTGGCCCGGGTTCGACCCCTGGCATCCCATATGGTCCCCCAACCACCGCCAGGAGTAATTCCTGAATGCAGAGCCAGGAGAAACCCCTAAGCATCGCCGGGTGTGACCCAAAAAGCAAAAAAAAAAAAAAAAAGAAAAAAAGAAAATTAAGCATTAAGATATGGAAAGGCATTTCATGCACATGTCTTGGGGGTGGGGATCAATTTGATCAAAATTTCCTTTTTGATAGACAATATACAATCCAGTGCAATTCCAATTTTCTAATAATATTTTATTAATAATATGTATTTTAACTACTTTATTCCAAAGTATGAAATTTTAATATTGGAATAAAACAAAGATCAGTATGAAATGATGAATTCTGATATTTTCATACTTGAATAGAGGTAGAGTATTTCTTGGTTTAAATTGAATGGATTATTTATAAGACACCCAGGTGACAAAAAACTGCCAGCAAGTTAATTAGGAATAAACAGTCTGCTCTCTGAAATTCTGAGAGCATAAATTTTCTAACATTACAACTGATGTTCATTGAAGTAGGAGTGAATAGGAAGGAAATTTCAAAAAATGAAGTTAAGAGTAAATGGATATTTTAGGAATGATAGCAAAAAACAATAACCATTACTGAGAGGCTACTGGAAATAGTATAAAATTCTAACTGTGGAGTTGAAGTGTGAAAAACTGAATTTTGTGTGAGGATGGATGCAATTAATTTGTAGATAATATGAACAAAGAAGATGTAATGGAAAATACAGTGAGCTGAGTAGAAAATTTATCAGAAATGTTGACGTAATATGTAACTCTTATCTATTTCTCTCCTGAAAGAAATTCAGGAATATTTGATATTTAGAGTTCTTCATTATAGAGCAGATAAATCAGTTTGATATTTGCAACTTAAGATGGGTGGAAATATAATAATGTAAGAAAGTTCACAGGGTATGATATTGAAGTGTGCTTTTTATAGCTATCAAAGACGTTGTCCAACTGGTAAGATATCGGAGACTTGCAAATAAGGGCACTCCTATGAAACTCACAGCAGATATATCCAGTGAGACTGTACAAATCCGAAGGAAATATGAAATATCCAAATCAATGACTATAAAAGACCTCCAACTAAGTAAATTATATTCACTAATATTTTGTTGACAACTTGAATCTCTGTTATTCAGAGATATTGGTGTGTAGTTTTCTTTCTTCCCTTTTTTTGGAGAGGGTTTACACCTAGCCATTTTCAGGACTTACGCCTGGCGGATCTCAAATCTGGGTGTGCTGTGTGCAAGACAAACACTGGGCCTACTGTACTATCTCTCCAGCCCAACATAGTTTTACTTCTTATTTGTGTGTGTGTGTGTGTGTGTGTGTGTGATGTCTTTGCTTTTTGGTTTTAGCTTCATATAAACTATTTGGAAGAATATTTTACTTATTTTTTTTTTAAATAAGTGTACAAGAAGGATAGTAGGAGGTCATGTTTGAAAATTTTGTAGAACTCACTAGGAAAACCATATGGACACAGACTTTTATTTTGGGGGACACTTTTGATTGCTACTTCAATGTTCTTGCTTGTGATTGTACTTTCTGGTTTTCTGTTTCTCTTGATTCATTCTTGGGAAGAATTATATTCCTAAAACTATATCCATTTCTTCTGTGGTCTCCAACTTAGTGAGAGAAACTTATTTATAGCAATCTTTTGTGACCCTTGCATTTATGTAGTTTTCATTGGAACTTATACTGTTTCTTTTGCAGTTCTGTTTATTTGGATTTTCTCTCTTATTTTTGAGCCTTAAAAATCATGTTAATTATTTACAAAAAAATCTCTTGGTTTCAATAATATTTTGTATTATCTTTTTGATTTCTATTTTATTTCAGCCCAAATTTTATTGTTTCCTTCTCCTGGTTTCCTGTCATTTTTTTAAATAGTACCTTAAGATGTAAAGTCAGAATGATTTGCTTGACCTTTTCTTGTTTCTTGATGTAAGACTTAAATGCTATGAACTTCTATTCTAATACTGCTTTGCTACATTATCTATATTCATATAGATCCTGCTTCATTTTAATGTTTCCAGAAATTCTTTATTTCCTCTTTGCTTTCCTATTGACTCAATAAACTGTTGTTTAGTCTCCAAATGTATGACTTTATTTCAAGGTCCAAGTTTCTGGTTGATTTATAGTATTTTTCCATTGAGATCTGAGAAGGTACTTTAAAAACTATGTAAATGTTCGTTAAACCCAATCCTTCCAATTTTAGGACTGTCATTTCCTTGTTGATTTTCCTAGTAGTGAGGTTGTGGGTGTTTGCTTAAGTTTCATACTCATACTGTGTTGTTGCTTAGTTTATTTTATTTTCATGTCTCTTAGTGCTTGTTTTCTATATTTCAGTATTCCTTTACTTGGTAAATCCATGGTAGTAAGTATTGTCTTCCTTAGTATTGATACCTTAATTGCTATGCAATGTCCATCCTTGCATCTCGTTACCTCTGTTTTTAAGAAAGTTCATTCCATATGATGTTTGAGGGTCTAGCATCACTCCCTGTGATGCTTGGTCCAGTAGTTCAACATGGTTTTGTGCTTGGACTTGGCCGGGTTATTCTTTGGCATGGATGTGCTTAGTGGCCACCAGAGCCACATCTGGTAGTGCTCAAGGGCCATCATGACTGTATTCAGGGGTGTGGAGGATCATGTGGTACCAGGATTTAACTATGGACTTCAATATACTGTATATATTCTCTACCATGTCATTACAGCCTATCTTGTGACATTCATTTGTTTGAAATTTTTTTTGTCTAATGTAAGTCTGATTATGCCTGCCTTAGTATAGTCAATATTTTACCCACAGTTCTAGGTTCTTATGGACATTTTTTTTTCTTCTCATATGTGCTCTTCCAAGCTTTGAAAAGCTATGTGATATTCCAAGCATTGAAAGAGCTGTGTTTGGAGTATCAGGCCTTACTCAAGTGAGAGAAGGAATCGGAGTTCCGACCTCCATCACTGTTCTAGAGTCAGGGACGCTGTCTCCTTTGCCAAGGCATCGAAATCAGATGGGCTGGACATGTATTGCGATTGGGACACGACTGCTGGACTAGAGCCATTACTGACTGGATCCCACTGGATGTCAAAAGATCACGTGGCCGCCCACCTACAAGATGGTCAGACTTCTTCATCAAGACCCTGAAGGTTTGAGGCTCTTCATATTCGGAAGCAACCAGATGCCATTGAGCTATACTGGCACGTGATAGGGTCAAATGGAAATGTTACTGGTGCCCGCTCGAGCAAATTGATGAATAACGGGATGTCAAGTGATCAAGTGATGTGCTTTGGTGGACCAAGTATACTCCCAGCAATACTGGTTTAATTGGGCTCAATGATCAGGTCTGGCAGTGCAGGGTTTCTGGGACTGCTGATGCTGGGGCCACAAGTAGTGTTTGGAGGTTACAAGGGCCATGCCTGGAAGTAGTCTGGGACCTCAGGGGTACCCAGGGCACTGAGAGCCATGTGATGCTGGGGTTCAAACTTAGGCCCAGTGCATATCAGGCATATTTTCCTGACCACTAAGCCATCTCCTCAGTTTTTATGAACTCTTTCAATGGAAAAAAAAGTCTAAAGTTTTAGAAACGTTTTCACTCTATTCTTTGCTTTAAAAAACTTTTTATTATGGTATTAGATCTTTTGGACTAAACCTTTACTTTTTTCCCCTCTATCATTCATAGTTTGATGTACTGTTCTATTTTCTATTTTTGGTCTTTCTTTTATTTGTTTTTGGGCCACATTGAATAATGCTCAGGGCTTACTCCTGGCTCTGCTCTCAAGGATCACTCCTGATAGACTTATGATGCCAGGGATGTAACTCAGAGTGGTTGCATGCGAGGCAAGCACTCCATCCACTGTACTATGATTCGGGCCCCGTGTTGTTCTATTTTTCTGAGAAATATCCTCCCTTTTATATTTCAGCTATTCCAGTGAGTCTTTTATTTCTACTACTATTTTTTCTGAAAATATTGAGGATGCTTTACAATGGTTTTTCCCCCTTGAATGCTCAGTATTTTCATCCATCTTGATTATCTCTCTTTGTCTCTCTCCTAAAACTTAGTATCTTTCTTTCAATGTCTGTTTATCTTTGCTTATGTATTAAATTAAAGTGAGGTTCATTGAGAAGCCAGTTGAATGTATAAGACTTGTTGAATGGATCTCACAAAAAGTTGAGTGATTAGGTTACATAATTAAGCATAGACTTAAATATTAGTATCTTTAGTTTCTTTACTTTGGGTTGGTCAGATTTTGCAGTCAAGACTGGAGTTTCTAATCTCTGGTCAGTGCTTTGTGAGCTATGTAATGAGAAAGGATTCAAACTTCCAGTCTCTTCAAGACTCCTGGTACTATAACTGGCTTCAGTTGTGGGTGATGTCACAGCCAGAGGGACCTGTATTTTCCTGGTCCTGGGGGTTAATGATGGTAATAATGATCTGAACAAAACAGGGAATTCCTTTGGCCCTTCTCTTTTTTTTATATTATAACACTGATTTACCAAGCTATTCATAACACAGTTGATTTGCTACATTGCTTGTTACTGCAAAATGGTAAATGAAGTTATTAAAAAAGTTTAGTAAAAGAAAATTTGTGAAAATAGTTATATCTCACAATGGTGTTCTTAAAGTTGTTGTCAGAATTTCCTGAGCTGTTTGTTGCTAGTTGAGCTTTGTGTGTTACCGGTTTCATTTATTGAGCTTAGTGGGCTTCTATGCTGCTTTTCCATTTGATTTGTTTGTTTCCCTGGTGGAGGGATGGGTGCTGGAACACTGTATGACCGAAACCCAAGTGTGAACATCTTTGTAATTGTATATCTCACGGTGGTATTATAAAATACTTATTAAAAAATAAAATAAAAGAGGTGTGAAATTGTATTTTGAAAATATACAGTCTTATAAACAAGTAATCTCAGTTTTAAAAACTAGACCACCATACCATCAATTATCTGTAACTTTCTTCTTTTTACTTTTGATCATTCCTCCATCATTCGTCTTCATCAATAAAATTTCAACTTTCCCATTTGAAAAAAAAATTGTTTGTGTTTCTCTGGGCTGTCAGTACTGTGGAATTTGCTGCCAGGAGTTCCAAGATCTGTGAGGCCTATACTTTGGCTCCTCTCTTGAGATTGTCGGCTGTGGGGTGAGTGGGCTGCTAGGGCTTCTCCAGGGTGGGGACTCAGCCTGGCCCCAGAGTTTTACTGAAAGTAAAACTGATTTTACTGATTTTTCATTCATGTCACATTTGAATGGAAACTTCAGAGATTTCCTACAGACACCCTGCCTCACACATGCAGGTTTCCCATTCATTATTAATGCCTCCCACCAGAGAGGTATATTTGGTGAGCTCACATTGACATTTCACTTTCACCCAAAGTCCAAAGTTTATATTCGAATTTGTTCTTGGATGTACTTATGCAGCCCTTTCTCCTCAACTCTGATACTGCTTCCCTGCCCCCACCCTCCCCTAATGTCTTTGTAGATTTATGCTAATAAAAATCATTTACAATTCTGCTAGTGGGGAGATAAGATGGAAATAATTGAATGTGTATGTAAGTTTTGTCAAATGTTAGCTGCCCTGAAAAAAAACATTGAAAACAGATTAATATGTATTTTATTTCGTTTCTCAAGTCATATGGGCTAAAAATGGCCTCAGTTATTTCTATATCTATATCATAATGTAGCTATCTCATAATATAACTATCTATTTAATAATCAGTTTTCAGGAGATTTTCAGTTTTGCTTTGGATTAGGATAGTGAAGTCTTTTCTTTTGTCCTAGTTAGAAAACTATAATTTGTGCATTACATCTTTCAGCAAGATCAGTCTGCATGCTAGAATAAATTAAGTTTTCCCCTCAAAAATACCATTAGTACTGCCACACACACTAACAAATTAAAAGCTTAAGGTGAGAATTTTGTACAAATTTTTGATTTGTAGGAAACTGGAGGTCGAGGGAGGTGGATCTTGAAGTTGTAATTTCTGTTATTAGGAAAATAAAAACAAGATCAGATATTTGGAGGAAGCGTGATCATGGGAAAGGAGATGAGGGGTACCTTATTGAATAAGAAAAAAACAGTAGTAAAGCTCCAAATTGAGGGGACACTGTCTCTTCACTTGGGTGTCATTGCTGCTGCATTAAGTTCCCTATTTATTAGAGATCTAGCACGTCCCACATCTTTATTTTTTTTCTGATGAGAAGAAAAGCAGCTCTTATAAATCATAAGCCCATTTACTTTAATTACATGGATCACTTCTACAAGTACATCTTCAAATGAAGTATGAGAAACGTTTCTTCTGGTAGCATCAGTGATGAAATCGTCAGTGTTTTGATTAATTTATGTAGGGTGATTATTTTGAGACAGCAGTTCCTTGTGGGTGCTCTTCAATTAATTTTCTGTTCTAGTTAGTTTGCGAGATCACACTGGATGTCGCTTTTCATACCTCCATGGGGGAAATTTCTGAAAGTCTTTTGCCTGATTAAATGTTTAGCTTTAGTTTAAAATCATTCTATTTGTTATAACTTAGGGGAGTTTTCACCTAGTTATACTTTATTTGTTATTAATACTTAGAATTTCCTTACAAACTTGATATAACTAATAGCAAGATTTTCCCTCTCAATATAATGAGTTAAAAACTGCATCAGAGGATATGGAGAAGATTATGTTGAGCGAAATTAGCCAGAAGGAGAGAGACAGACACAGAATGACTGCATTTATCTGCATAACATAAATATATATGTACATATTAAGATACCAATATCCAAGGTCAATTGAAACATATATCAGGAGGTCTGGTCAAAGGTGGAAATTATCACAAACGTGTGGGAGTCAGAGGCTAGGTAAGACAGAAAATGGAACAGTGTGCTAACAATTGTTGAGGGTACTAATGCCAACCTAGAACTGAGCATTAAATAGAGGCAAAAAGATACACATGACAACCCTTTAATGTATGTTCTGTAATCCATAGTCTGGAGGGAAGGAAAAGAGAAAGAGAGAGAAACAGAAAGAAATAAAGAACCTGCCATGGAGCAGGGGCTGGGGAAGGGGGAGGGAACCGGGGACGTTGGTGGTGGGAGATGGGCACCGGTGGTGGGATGGGTTCTGGAACACTGTATGACCAAAACCCAAATATGAACTTTTTAATTGTATATCTTTGTAATTCCACGATCACGATCACGATCTTCCCGTTGATCATCTATTTGCTAGAGCAGGCACCAGTAATATCTCCATATGTCCTGTCTCATGCCAGTAGAGCCAGGGGCATCGGCTTGCTACAGCCGATCTTTGTAATTGTAAAAATAAAAAAATTAAAAAAAATAAATAAATATCTGCAGGGCTAGCCACAATGTGTAAAAGAAGAGGGAGAGAGATGCAGAGACAGAGACAGAGAGAGAGACAGAGAGAGAAAGAGAGGAGAGGGGGTACCTGCTATTGAGGCAGCCTGGGGGTCGGCTGGAGGGGGTGTGGGTTCATTGTTGGTGGGAATGAGGCACTGGCAGAGGGATGGGTGCTGGAATACTGTATTACCAAGAACCAATTATGAACACCTCTGTAATTGTATGTCTCACGGTGGTATAATAAAAAAAAACTGCATCAGAAATAATATGTTCAGCAGTGAGTAAACTATTATATTTTTATTCAAAAATTACTTATAAAGCTCAAGAGTAATTTGAATTGTCCCAATTAAACAATACTTGTAATTGATGAAGTTTATGAAATATTATAAATGACACATATGTGAATAACATATATATAACATTATTTATATTTATTGCGGCTGAGTTATATATATGACAAATTCAAATTTATATCTATAGAAAGAATTAAGATCATAAAAATGTTAGCTTTCTAATTTTATATATAAATTTAATATAGTTATAATCAGATGCAATACTGTTTGTTATTCATGGACAACATTTTAAATATAAAAAATAAACTGGAAATTTAGAAGGAATTATGTATTATTACTTGTCAAAATTGCCACAGAACTGGATATATAATTTCATAAAATACTTAAAAGTGTCATTCTGGAACATTGCAGAAGCTTTTTAATTTTATATAATCCCATTTGTTTATCTTTGCTTCCATTTGCTTGGTCAGTGGTGTGTCATTTTTAAAGATACTTTTAGTTTCAATGTCGTAGAGCATTTCTCCTATGTTTTCTTCGATGTACCTTATAGATTCATGTCTGATGTTGAGATCTATAATCCATTTTGATCTGACTTTTGTGCATGGTGTTAGAAGGAGGTTTAAGTTCATTTTTTACATGTAGCTGCCCAGTTTTCCCAGCACCATTTGTTGAAGAGGCTTTCTTTGCTCCACTTAATACTTTTTGGTCCCTTTATTGCAGATTAAGTGGTTGTATGTTTGAGAGTGTGTTTCAGGATATTCATTTCTATTCCATAGGTCTTCGGGTCTGTCTCTATACCAATACCACTCTGTCTTAATGACAACTGCTCTGTAGTAGAGCTTGAGGTTGGGGAAAGTGATACCTCCCATCTTCTTTTTCCCAAGGATTGCTTTAGCTATTCGTGGGGGTTTATTATTCCATACAAATTTCAGGAGTGTTTGTTTAATTTCTTTGAAGAACATCATGGGTATCTTTATAGGCACCACATTGAATCTGTATAAAGCTCTAGGGAGTATTACCATTTTGATAATGCTAATCCTTCCAATCCATGAGCAGGGAATGTGTATCCATTTCCTCAGGTCTTCCATTATTTCCTGAAGTAATGTTTTGTAGTTTTCTTTGTAGAGATCCTTTACATTCTTTGTCAAGCTGATTCCTAGGTATTTGAATTTCTGCGGCACAATTGTGAATGGGATAGTTTCTTTAATGTCCCTTTCTTCTCTTTCGCTGTTTTCATATAGGAAGGCCATTGACTTTTGGGTATTGATTTTGTACCCTGCCACTCTACTATAGGAATGTATTATTTCTAGGAGCCTCTTGGTAGAGTGTTTCGGGATTTCCAGGTATAATATCATGTCATCTGCAAATAGTGATAACTTGGCTTCTTTACTTCCTATCTGGATGCCCTTAATGTCTTTTTTCTTCCCTGATTGCTATGGCAAGTACTTCCAATACTATATTGAATAGAAGTTGTGAGAGTGGGCAGCCTTGTTTTTGTCCCTGATCTTAAGGGGGAAGGCTTTCAGTTTTCCCCCATTGAGAATGATGCTCGCTGTGGGCTTGTAGTAGATGGCCTGGATTATATTGAGGAAGGTTCCTTCAATCCCCCATTTTACAGAGAACTTTTTGTCATGAACGGGTGTTGAATCTTGTCAAATGCCTTCTCTACATCTATTGATATGATCATATGGTTTTTATTTTTCTTCTTGTTGATATGATGTATTATGTTGATTGACTTGCGGATGCTGAACCATCCTTGCATTCCTGGGATGAATCCCACTTGGTCATGGTGTATAATCTTTTGATGACTCTTTGGATTCTGTTTGCTAGTATTTTGTTGAAGATCTTAGCATCTGTATTCATCAGGGAGATTGGTCTGTAGTTTTCCTTTTTGTGACATCTCTGTCTGCTTTGGGTATCAGGGTGATAGTGCCTCTCAAAGCTATTTGGGAGTGCTTCTGTTTCTTCAATTGGCGGAAGAGCTTAAAAAGAATTGGAAGTAGGTCCTCTTTAAAGGTTTTGTAGAATTCACTGGTAAATCCATCTGGACCTGGGCTTTTGTGTTTGGGGGAGACTTTTTGTTTACCGATTCTATCTCCTCGATGGAGATAGGTTTGTTGAGGTATTTCAAATCTTTTTGTTGCAGACTTGGGAGGCTATAGGAATTCAGGAATTTGTCCATTTCTTCTAGGTTCTCTTGTTTCGTGACTCTCATAGTAATCTCTGATGATCTTTTTGAATTTCTGTGGCTTCTGTTGTGATGTCCCCGTTTTCATTTCTGATTCTATTTATTTGGGTTCTCTCTTTTCCTTTTCTTACTAGTCTTGGAAGTGGTTTGTCAATCTTGTTTATTTTTTCAAAGAACCAGCTTTTTGGTTTTGTTGATCTTCTGGATTGTTTTTTGATATTCCATCTCATTGATTTCTGCTCTAAGTTTTATTATTTCTTTCTTTCTGCTTGGATTGGGCTCGTTTTTTTTGATCACTCTCTAAGACCTTAAGTTGTGAAGTCAGACTGTGATGGCCTTTTCTTCTTTTCTGATGAATGCTTGAAGAGCTATGAACTTGCCTCTTAACACTGCTTTCGCTGTATCCCACAAGTTCTGGTAATTCGTGTCTTCAGTCTCATTTGTTTCCAGGAATCTTTGGATTTCCTCTTTGATTTCTTTGATGACTTGCTGGTTGTTCAGCAGTGAGGTGTTTAGTTTCCAGGTACTTGGTATTGGTCTCTGTATTTGTGTACAATTAACTTCTATTTTCAATGCATCATGGTCTGAAAAAATAGTTGGCACAATTTCTATCTTCTTGATTTTATGGAGGTATGATTTATGGCTCAGCATGCGATCTATTTTTGGAGTATGTTCCATGTGCACTGAAGAAGAAAGTGTATTCAGCTTTTTGGGGATGAAATGCCCTGTATATGTCTACCAGCCCCTCTTTCTTCCATCTCTTCTTTTAGGGACAGTATTTCCTTGGTAAGTTTCAATCTTGTTGATCTATCCAGGGTTGATAGAGCAGTGTTGAAGTCTCCAACTACAATTGTGTTGCTGTCAATGTCTTCTTTGAAGTCTATTAGTAGTTGTTTTAGGTATTTTGCTGGCCCCTCGTTGGGTGCATATATGTTTAATAGCGTGATTTCTTCCCTGATATATGCATCCCTTGACTATTAAGAAGTGACCTTCACTGTCCCTTTTGAGTTTCTTTAGCCTGAAGTCTATGTTGTCAGATACCAGTATGGCTACCCCAGCCCTTTTGGATGGGTTGTTTGAGTGAAGGATTGTTTTCCAGCCTTTTATTTTGAGCCTGTCTTTGCTCTGATTGTTCAGGTGTGTTTCTTGAAGGCAGCAGAATGTCGGATTCAATTTTTGATCCATTTTGCCACTCTGTGTCTCTTAACTGGTGCATTTAGGCGATTGACATTGAGAGAGATTATTGTCATGGGATTTTGTGCCATCTTTCTGTATAGGTTGGTTGTTCTTTTGGGTTATGTCTCATCTTATAGTAGATCTTTCAGTGCTTCTTTTAAGGTTGGTTTTGATTTTACAAAGTTCCTAAGCTGTTTTTTTTATACAAGATGTTGTATATCTGTCCTTCAAATCTGAGTGAGAGTTTAGCTGGATAAAGAATTTTTGCTGAGGCATTCACTTCATTAAGTTTTTTTACTGTATCCCACCACTGCCTTCGGGCTTGGAGGGTCTCTTCTGAGAAGTCTGCTGAAAGTCGAATGGATGCTCCTTTTGTATACGATTTCCTTCTTTGATCTTGCTGCCTGAAGAATTATGTCTCTGTCTATGGCATCCATTACTTTGCTAGGATGTGTCTTGGGGTCTTTCTATTGTGGTCTCTTCTTGCTGGTATGCGTCAGGCTTCTTCGATCTGGATGCCTTCGTCCTTTAACTCAGGGTACTTTTGAGCCAGGATGTTTTTAACTGTTTTAATTTCCTTGGGGTTACTTTCCTGTCCCTCTGGGATGCAGATGATTCTTATGTTGTTCCGCCTGGCTTCATCCCATTGTTCTCTGTTCCGTTGCTGATCCATTTTCTGGTCTTTTTCCATCTTATGTAGTTCTCTGAGTGCTTTCTGCAGCTCATCTTAACTCTCACTGTTTCTCTCTTCCTCTGCTGTCATCCTACTATTAGAGCCCCTATTGTGTTTTTTCATTTCATCTACTGAGTTTTTAAGCGATGATATTTCTATTTGCATGGTTCTCATTTCTGCTCTCATTTCCTCCTGTAATTTTGACTGCCCTTTCAACTGCTTCATTTATATTCTCCTGTATTTTATTGGACATCTGCTCCATTTTTTCGTTAGCTCCTTAAACATCCTACCAATTTCTTCTCTAAATTCATTGTCAGAGAGATCATGCAAATCTGCATTCATTTTTGAGTCTTCAGGGTTGATTTCTTCATCTGTTCTTCGAATTGGGGATCTGCGTGTTTCCCCCATGGTGTTGTGGTGTTCAGGAATAGATTCCTCTCGTGTACTGTTTCTTTCTTCTTTCTTTCTTTCTTTCTTTCTTTCTTTCTTTCTTTCTTTCTTTCTTTCTTTTCTTTCTTTCTTTCTTTCTTTCTTTCTTTCTTTCTTTCTTTCTTTCTTTCTTTCTTTCTTTCTTTCTTTCTTTCTTTCTTTCTTTCTTTCTTTCTTCCTTCCTTTCTTTCTTGCTTCACACCCGGCAATACTCAGGGGTTTCTCCTGGCTCTGCACTCTGGAATTACTCCTGGCGGTGCTTGGGGAACCATATGGGGTGCCGGGATTGAACCCGGGCCAGAATGGGCCAGTCGCCTGAAAAGCCAAACACCCTACCCACTGGGCTATCGCTCCGGCCCCTTTTCTTGAGGGTATTACCTTCCCTTGTTGTTGAATTACCTATTTTTTGTATTAATAAGTGGCCATGTGAGTTGCCGCCCGCCAGGCCAGCAGCACCCCCCCAGGGAGAGTACCTGAGGCAGAGACATGGAGATGTGAGAGTTCAAAATGTCCATTTACTTCTGCTTCCACTCAGACTTCTGGGGGTTGTAGTTCCACCTTCTGCGAGACCTGGCGGCTCTACCACAACCCTTGGCACCGCCCAGCCAGCCTCACACCCCAGTGAGAATACCTGAGGTGGAGACAGGCCGGTGTGAGAGTTCAAAATGTCCATTTACTTCTGCTTCCTCTCGGACTTCTGGGGGTTGTAGTTCCACCTTCTGCCGAGGCCTGGGCCTACCACCACACCCCAGGCACTTGCCTGGCCAGCCGCATATCCCAGGGAGAATCTATTATAAGTTTTCAAATAGCTAATTGTAGTGTGCTGGGTGCCCCTACAAAATCAAGGAGCAGAATATCGGGATCCCCTTTTGCCCCAGAGGATTAGCGACTGGTGGACAGAGAAAGACACGAGAATCCAGCAAAGTTTCAAAGGCTTTAATCACACTTGTTCTGGTATACAGTCCAGTAACAGGAAAACCCCAGACTTTAGAGGTTCCCTGCTAGGCCCCAGCCATGTGTAGGTTTAGAATCCTAGGCCAAGATGGCCGCTACCACGCGCTAAGGCCCAACAGGGAAGAGAAGTAGAGAGGAAGTAGAGGGAGAAGAGGAGGAAGAAGGCATGGAAGAAAACAGGCTACAGGTTTTATAACTTTTCAGCTCAGATGGCCCATACCAATGAAAAGCAATTAGGGACAGTCCCCCTCAGGTAACTTCTTCCAGGACCTCACCTAGTCCCGTTGAAATGTTAATATTGCCCCAGCCAATCTTCCAGCCCTTGGTAGATGGGGGGAAGAGCATCTGAGATGAACCATATCTCAGAATACAAAGTCATTATCTCTACCAATGGATATTCTACAGCCAGGCATATATTTCTCCAGGCTTTCACAAGATTCTTATCTTTACTTCATAGTTGTTTTTTATATAGCCTTTAGACTTCATTAGAGAGCCATGCATGCTTCCTTGGAGGCAAACAGCATTTCTCTCTGGTTTAATTACTTACAGATCCAATATGGCCAGGTAAATATACTGGTAAGATCTATGTAGTCTCACCATGATTGTGGTAGCATGAGAAAATATTTATACCAGTTAACATAGAATACATGGTAAGATATACTGCCACATAAAGTCACAGATTCAAACTGTTTTCTTGCTCCTTATCTACAAAGTGACCCCCAGGGGTAACTCCAGGGAAGGTGCAGAGGCTCTGGTCAACAAAGTACTGTACCAGCTAATAAAATGACTAGAAGATTATAAATTTAGTCTATTTTCTTTAATTAGAAATGAAATCCTGATGTCATAAAGAGTTAAAATAAAACTCTCAGAGTAAAAAGAGTATACATAAAATATATGATACATGTATGTAAAACAACATTCTAGGCTTAAATTATTAGAAGAAATTTCTCAAAACTGAACAAATATTGCCTAATCCATCCTCAGGTAAGTAAAAATCTTAAGATAAAAATTAGATGTATGTTTATAAAAGAGAGTCTCCTAAAAATGTTAGTAAAAACCAAGAAATAATGAGTCTATTAAAATAAACTGGCCAAGATAAAAAGATCATTTATAATATACTGAAAGACAGTGGATAAGTATAACTTGAGAGAATATGGTTATGCTCTCTAAGGGACTCAGAGAAGAGTAAAGTAAAAGGAAAAGTTATTTTTTCTTACATTTTCAAAAACCAAAAATTGGTAGTTTTGTGTTGGTATCACGACTTGTCATTGCCTCTGGTAGTTTAAGTCAGAAACTTTTGTAACTTAACAATATCCAATAAGAGATTGAACAAAAAATGATTTTGTAACAGTAATATGGCCTAAGGAAATATGGTCTACAGAGAAGAGTCCTAAAGCACCAAATACACCAGCAGCACAAGGAAAAATAGACAACTGGGACCACATAAAACTTAAAACCTCTGGCACAGCTAAGAAAATCACAAACAGAATGAAAAGGCAACCTACAGAATGGGAGGAAAATATTTGCACACCATTTATGTGGTAAGACAGAATTCTCCAACATTTTTACACCCACACACCAGGATAAATATTTCACAGACTGGCTGATGGCTAAAAAGAAAAAACAAAAACCAGTATTACAAAATTATAATTTTTGGCTAGTAAATCTGCCACTGCTTTGCTACTACAGGATTGGGGGTAATTTTTGGCAGACTTCCAGTAAATTTCCTTGTGCTGGTGTGGACCACAGGCTGAAAACTAGGATGATAAAGTGTTAATATTTCAATAGACTAAAAACAAACAGCATAAAAATGTGCTAGTCTTGAATGGACAGTTTTTCAAGATATATATGTCCAAAGTTTTATAAAAAAGATGCGCTCAACATTGCTAATCATCAGGGAAATGCAAATAATAATAATAATAATAATAATTTGACATGACCCCATACATATTGGGGTTCTATAAAACAACCCATAACGTAAACTGTTATAAAATAGTATGTTATAAAACAGTATGTAATTGTTGTTTAGAACATGGAGAAATTGGGGAAACTTGTATAGTTTTCATACTAATGGAAATTTATATAACCACTATGAAAACCACTTGGAAGTTCCTCAAATAATTAAAAGTGCAACTACATTAGAGTACATGGATGTCCAGAGCCTCTGCATACTATCTGGAGTTACCTCCTGCCGGCCACTTTGTAGATAGGGTCAGAAAAACAGTTCAGACCTGTGACTCTCCATGTGACAGAGTATCTTACCATGTATTCTATGTTAGCTGGTATAAATATTTTCTCTCATGCTCCCATGATCTTCATGGGACTGAATTGTTTTCCAGCATTTGACTTTGAGTTTGTGTTTGCTCTGATTGTTTAGATGCGTTTCTTGTTGGCAGCAGAACGTTGGATTCAGTTTTTTTAAATCCATTTTGCCACTCTGTGTCTCTTAATTGGTGCATTTAGTCCCTTAACATTGAGAGAGATTATTGTCATGGGATTTTATGCCATCTTCCTGAATAAGGGTTGTCGGGCGCTCCGCGGGGTCCCCCGACAGTGCCGGGAAGTGAGTTCCCTTCTACCTCCGGCCGGCGAGAAATGGATGAACACTCAGGAATCCGATGCAGTTTTAAAGGCTTTACTTATCACAGGTTCAGACATACAAATCAGCAAAAGGAAAAACCCGATGCTTAGGATTCCAGGCTAGAACCCCAGCCACGTGTAGGCCAAGATGGCCACCACCACGTGTAAAACTTCCAAGGGGAATAAACGCTCACAAGGTGAGATCCCACAGGGAAGAAGCCTGGGAGGCGGGAACCGGCTAGTTTATACCCATGCAACTCAGACCTTCCTCCCATTGTTATGGAAAGCAGGGAGTGTTAAATGTCCTTAGATAATCCCTCCCTGCACCTCACATAGGCCCTTTAGTGTGCTAATGCAGCGGCCCTTAAAGGAGTCCTGCAACAACTCCCCTGATTAGTTTACTAATAAAAATTGAAAAGGTAAGAAATATTTAGTAATGTACAGAAAATTAAGATAAGAAAAAACAATTCGAATTACAAAATGACAATACATGTTACTTTTAGGATCCTAACTTGTTTTTGGACCCAAAGCAAAGTTCAAGACAAAGTGTTTTTAGCTGTCTGATTATAACGGACTATAGTTTGCACTGTCCATAATTTGTGAGAGTCAATTTGCTATATTTTATGTAAAGTCTGTGGGGCTACTTCTGGAACAGCAATAGCGGTGATCATATGAGTATGAGTCTCTGGAGAGCAGCGATCAGGAACTCGTTGAATTGTCAGGAACACTGGATCGGGTTTCAGGAACACTGGAACAAGTATCTCGAATTCTGGAACAGGAGTCTTGAGCGCTGGAGCAGGTGTCTGGAACATCTCGGGGTGCCTTGCAGGGCTTCTTCAGCAAGGGAACATTGGCACCAGTAACTGTACCTGTACCTTAGGCGGGACAAAAACACTTTTCGAGGTTAATCACAAGTAGAGATTTTAAGGCTTTGTAGGGATCCAAGTCTGGGATGGAGAGAAGAACATAAAGAAGCTCCAACATGGGTGGAGCAGGGAAATAAGTATGAGAATTGATGATTTTAAAATTGATAAATCTAGTGGATCAGCAGTGGAGCTGATGAATGTAATAGAGGTTTGTAGCGGTCAGAAATTGAGAAGGTAGTAGTTGAGACATAACATAGACACAACATTAATCACAAACATAATGGTGGCCACCACATGCACACAGCACACACATACATTTGATCGCCTCAATATCTTACAGCTGTGTATGTGACCCATTTAGGGTGATAAATGGTAACGAGTCAAGCGCTTCATGAATATAAAGCCGGCAAATGATGGTGAGAAAGTGTCTTTTCCTGTGAATAGAGCATTGGGAAAAATTAGTTTTGCAAATCATTAAATTTTTTTGCGAGCACTGTTTTAGGAGTCTCGGAGTATTGAGCACTGTAGCGCAAGTTTACTGGATTTGAATATCTCATCCTGTGAACAGAATCATTAGAAAAACAATTTTTCATTGATTTAGCAAACATTTTTGTAATGAGCACTATATTCAGAGTCCACCCATTTTTCCACCCTTTTTTTTGTAAGAAAGAAAATATTTAGGCTGTAAGGCAAGATATTAGACATGAACCATGATCACAGACTGCAAAACAAGATCATTATTAAAAGGAACCAATCCAGGAAGTTTAAACAGCAACTTGCAATTTAAAATTTAAGACTTTATATTGAAAGAATTAGTTGTTTTCTGATTCTTGGAGAATTCTAGTCTTAACAAGTCGCAGGGAACCCAGAGTTTCTTGGCAGGGTTATCGTCTGTAGAAATGAAAGCATAGCCTCTTCCCGAATGAGGATGTGACCTGCAATCCATTTATCATCAATTTTCACCCAGATAGGTGAATTGACTGTTTTTTGAGTTTGCATATCTTCTTGAAAGTGACGTTCAGCCGCGGTATAGGGATCTCCTTGAGGTATATTTAAGAAGTTTAAGGTGAATAATGTTAAAGATAAAGAATCCATTGGAGGCATGCTTGTTTTTCGTTGCTTTAATAGCTGAGTTTTAAGCATTTTGTGGGCACGTTCAACTATTCCTTGTCCTTTGTGGATTATATGGAATTCCTGTAATATGTTTGATTTGCCATTCCTCGCAAAAGGATTTGAAGGTTTTGCTGGTGTAAGCAGGACCATTATCTGTTTTTATGGTATGGGGAATACCCATGACGGAGAAGCACTGGAGTAAAATGAACAAACAGATTTAGCTCTTTCAGACATCATAGGAACAGCCCATATGAACCGGGAATATGTATTGATGACCACATGAAGGAAAGGTTTGTTGGGAAATAAGTTAGTATGAGTTATATCCATCTGCCACAATTGGTTTGTCTGTAAACCTTGAGGATTTGCTCCTGCTACATGAGATGTACAATGTAAAGGGAGCACAGACAGGACAGTTCTGGACAATTTGTCTAGCTTGTTTCCATGGGATGCCATGGTGTACATGAAGGCGGGCATTTGTATGTAGGAGTTTGGTGCTCTTCCTCAGCTGATTTAAATACTGGTGCTGCCAAGAGATCTGCTGCTTGCTTTCTCGAACCATTGGCCCGGGAGTCGGCTGTGAGAACGGATGTGGGGGATGTATATAGGGAATGTTCTATTTCGGAGGGAGATCTTGTAGTTTATGGAGTAGCTCCTGAATTATAGGATTATGGGCATTTAAAGAATTTCAGGAAATAAACCAACTACATATGCAGAATCACTCACCACATTACATGGGCCAGATACATGGGATAGTAAATGTATCAGGGTGGCGAGTTCCACTTGTTGGGCAGATTTATAATTTGTATGCACAGTAATGGTCAACGAAGGACCTGTAATTCCACCCCTTCCTGATGAGGAGCCATCAATATAATACACTGGAGCATCAGGAATGGGAGAGGAGCGGACAATGGTGGAAATTACAAAAGGTGTCCTTTTCAGAAATTCCCAGGTTTTTCCAGCTGGGTAATGATAAGATATTCCTCTCCTGAAAAATCTGCTAAAGCTCTCTGAAGGATTTCACTGAGTGGTAAAACAGCTTCAATTTCTTTTTTAGGGTCAGGTAGTACAATTACATGGGGATCATGTCCAAGTAATACTTGGGTTCTTGATCTTCCCTTAATTATAAGGTTAGCTATCATCTCAAGGTAAGGTGTAGCAGTACGATTCTGCTTGTTATGTAAGTAAACCCATTCTAACGGTCCAGATAATTGGGCTATAGCAGCAGTTGGAGACTCGGGAGTGTTGAAGACCAAGAACCATACCTTTTCTCTGGGATTAAATCTGGAGAGGTAAGATTTTTGAAGCCGATTCATGAAAAATCTAATTCCTTCTGAGCTTTAGGAGTTAGCTGCCTTGGGCTATTTAAAGCAGGATCACCTTCAAGGGTGTGGAACAGGTTACTGAGCTCACAGTTAGGAATACCAAGGGAGGGGCGCACCAGTTGATATCCCCAGCAGTTTTTGAAAATCATTCAAGGTTTTGAGCCCTTTGTGACTAATGGAAATTTTTTTTGAGGGCGCACTGTAGTGCGGTAAAAGAGCATAGCCTAAATATTTATATGGAGGCTGCATCTGGATTTTTTCCGGAGCTACTTGTAAGCCAGCCTCTGATAAAACTGTCATTACATTATTATATAAATTTTGGAGATCTCTGGAATTATCACAAGCTAGCAGGATATCATCCATGTAGTGGATGATGTATGCACCAGGAAATTTAGCACCGAATGGGTCGCAAAACCTCATCAACAAAGTGTTGACACATCGTAGGTGAATTAGTCATTCCTTGCCGCAATACTGTCCACTGAAACCTACGTAAAGGACCTTTATGATTAATGGAAGGGACTGAAAATGCAAACCTTTTCCGATCATCTGGGTGGATAGGTATGCTGTAAAAGCAGTCTTTAAATCTATGATAATTAGCGGCCAATCTTTAGAATAGCTGCTGGAGAGGGGAGCCCAGGTTGTAGGGCTCCCATGGGGACCATAGTAGAATTTACATTCCTTAAGGTAATTAGCAAACGCCATTTGCCTGATTTTTTTTCTGTATTACAAAAACAGGAGAATTCCATTCTGAAAACGCTTCCTCAATATGTCCTAATTTCAGCTGTTCTTCCACTAGATTTGTTAGCGCCTCTAACTTTTTGGTATTGAGGGGCCACTGTGGTGTCCATATAGGTTTGTTAGACTTTCACTGAATCCGGGATAGGTGGTGGGCGCTTAACCACAGCGGCCCCACTAAAAAAGGGTTACTCCCGGTGTTAGGCTTATTATGGAGAGCTGGAATTGGTGCTTCGACGGGAATTGGACGAGGTATGTGGATTACTGCCCCCACTGCTCCAGCATGTCTCGACCCCCATAAAGTTAAAGGCATAGGGGCTATATAAGGCTGAACCATGGCTACATTCCCTTCAGGGCCAATACACAGCAGCCACCTGGCACTCTGTCAGAGAAGAGAGGAGGAGATATTGCCTACCCGCCTCAGGCTATGGGACACTTTCTTTTAGGGCCCAGTTAGAGGGCCAATACTTGGTGGAGATTATGGATATGTCTGCCCCTGTATCCAACATGCCTTTGAATTTCCTTTTATAAATTTCGATGGGTATAACCGGCCGCTTGGCCTGAGAAATTCTGGCAGTGTACCCAACTAGATAGTTAGCAGGTGGCTGGTGGGCTTGGTTTTGTGTGGCTGCATAACCAACAATGAAGTTGGCAGAATGGTTGGTACTGTTTAAGCCACCAGCTGTAGGGTGTTCGGACTGACTATACGGATCCCCAAAAATAATAATAGTTTAGCAAGTGGTTCCCTTTTTTAAAAGTCCATTTAGTTGGCACAGATATTGACAGTATTATCTCCATGAGATTCAGGATCCAGAAGTTCGAAATGCACCATAATTCCCTTAAATTTCAGCCAATCGGCTCCCCTGAATTAAACCCATACTACCTGGGAGCAGGTCCTTTTATCCCTGTTTTTAGCATGTAGGGGGTCTTGACTTGGGTATATTGTGACAGTCTTAGGGCAGAGAATGTCGAGACTGCCACTGCCTGATGGGGTAGGCCAGAGAGCATTTATTGACTGTAATTATGTTGATTCTGATTCGGAGGATACTGGGCAGGTGGAATGAAGGAGAGTGCCCTTGGATTCAGCTGGGCCTGGGGCTGGCCCCACCCAGTTTCCTGCATTAGGGAGGCATAGATGTTATTTGAGCCTGCGGAGCTTGTGGAACCTGGGATGGGTGTCCATGTAACATTTCCTATAAAGGGATTATTAGAATGTTGCCCTGTATTGATAGTTTTAGAAGATGGGCAATCTCTACGGGTGTGTCCCTTCTTTCCGCAGCTAAAGCAGGTTATCTGTCCAGATGAAGCCTGAGGCTGACTTCGCCTCCAAGACCGACAGTCTCTGGCCCAATGTTTTCCTTTTCTGCACCTTGGGCATGGTTCAGGTGGGGCCCTCCGAGGGGTGGAGCTGCGATTATTAGAATAGTTTCTCCGATTATTGTTTATTCTTTGAAGTTTATTGTTTCTCCCCCTAAAGCTGTCTGACATTTTCATCCCCCTCCTGATTCTCCTGCTGCATGGGATAAGCCTCTATATCATCCTGTGTTTTATGGGAGGTTAAACCGACATTTCTGCAGGCCTTTAGATACCCCATGAGGTCATCCTTTTCCTTAATACTATACAGTAATGCTCGACATTTTTGATTAGCATTTTCATATGCTAAGTTTCGTTTTAGGATTTCTTGAGTGGTTGGGTCTTGAACCTGTCTTTGGATTGTTTCACATAATCTCCCAACAAAATCAAAGTATGGTTCATCACGACCCTGGTAAATTTCCGTGATAGCTACCTAGAAATTCTGGGTCGGAACCTACTCTTTTCCCACGTTTTTAATGCTGTCTCCCGAACAAATTTTAAAATAGGTTCAGGTAATATCGCTTGTTTTGCTTTCTTTTTCCATTCACCTTTTAGCATGGCAAAAGTTATAGTATGGCCTGATTCCTTTTCTCTTAAAGTGTCAATATTCCGGTTAACCCATCTGCATACCACATATGCCATTGCATGTACTGTGATTTGTTTAGACAAGTATGGGCTACCATTTCAAAGTCTCCCCAATACCCACTGACTACTTTTCGCTCCAATCAGCTAAATATTTTAAAGTATAAGGACTTGATATTCCAAA